>JBCIKM010221504.1:0-22639 GCA_039654465.1 Melibe viridis | reverse complement strand
TATCTATCTATCTATCTATCTATCTATCTATCTATCTATCTATCTATCTATCTATCAATCTATATATCTATCTATCTATCTATCTATTCATCTATCTATCTATCTATCTATTTATCTGTCTATCTGTCTATCTATCTATCTATCTATCTATCTATCTATCTATCTTTCTATCTATCTATCTATCTATCTATCTACCTGTCTGTCTGTCTGTCTCTTCTCGCAAATTGACAATATCTGGAATTTCAATGGGAGGCAAGTTTGTGACAAGAATGTTCCAAACCACGAAGACTTTGTCCGATTCCTAAGTGGAACGTCACCCCCCCCCCCCCTCCTTCATAAAAAAATGCTTTTATTTTGTTGCTCATTTCAAAACACAAATAGGTGTTTGTACAAACAAAACATACAAGAAAGACAGCCCACCCCCGAGAGCAAAAGCTAAACGAATTCGTGTACTGGAAAAATACTCGGAATAGGACAAAACAAGCTGTTAGTTGTTTTTCACTTCAGAGAGAAAGCTCAAGTATTTTAAACTGACAAGTTGAAATTATCGTCATTATCAAATTTACTGGCCGAATTATGCTGCCAGGGAGGTTGGGGTGGGGGGGGGGGGGCATCTGACTGACGTGTCCACAGTAACGGCACCCTGAGGTTACGTGTGACTGGCGGTGCGCTGACACCAATTTGAAAGTGTCGCACCACCACCACCACCACCCCCCCCCCCCCTAATTCCCCTAGCCTTATGGCTGTTCCAAATCTTGAACTGATAAAAAAAACGAGAAGTCTGAAGATGTTAAAGGCAAAACCACCCAACGGAGACTCAGAAGCATATACTAGGATAAAAGTGCATGGGGGAGGGGGGGGGGGGGGATGAGGGGTCGTTCCACAACAATGTTTTCACGAACAAAAGCAGCCAATGTAAACCTATCATACCTGACATATATAAATGAGAGCAAACAAATTGAGACAAAACAAAACCAAAAACCACCAAAAAAACAAAAAACAAAAAGAAATACACACCCCACACCAAAAACAACAACAACAACAAATTAAACAAACAATGCAATAGGCATGGATGAATTATGATATCTACCTCGTATGAGGTGTTTGGGGGCACGTTAGTTTTCAAAACCTTCTTAGGGCCTAAGATTTACATTTTTAGGGGGGGGGGGTCATAAAAAAGACAAAACAAACAAACAAACAAAAACTTGCTCGAAAATCACTGTTTGCTTTATTGGCAAGAAATTACAGGGGATCCGTTTATTGTTCCCAAATAAAGAATTGGAATAGCTGAAAAACAGAAAACGATAACAGGATCTGGGTTTTTGCAAAAGCTCTGAAATGTTTCTAAGTGTTGTTAGTTCTAAGTATCAAAAAGCTAAAAGCATCTGGTTTACAACAGAGACGTAATATTTTAAGAGAGCTCAAAATCGAATTTTGACGCAAAAAAAGAAAATGAAATACAAATTTTACTCAAAGTGACATCTTGCCTTATTTCACTTAGATTGACGTGTAACACAAAGCAGCCGGCTCCTAACCCCAGGATCAACCTCGGTGTCGGCTCTGCCATTGTCTTTCAAATTCTCTAACCGTCGTTTTATCTCTTTATGTGTGCTCTATAGCATTGCTATAACTTCCGATATCTTGACTTGGAGGGAGCTAATGGTTCTCCCACAGTTTGCACACACCCTGTCATTAACATGACCCAAGGAGAGGTAGAAGTCAAGAGGGGTGATGCTAACTGATCTTGGAGACCAGGTGATAGGCCCGCATCTCCATCGGCGAAAAACCAGATGGTTTAATTTTTGCTCGTCTGGTACTTTTCGAGTGATTTAAATTCTTTATCGG
The DNA here is from genome assembly GCA_039654465.1 of Melibe viridis. NCBI lineage: Eukaryota > Metazoa > Mollusca > Gastropoda > Nudibranchia > Dendronotidae > Melibe > Melibe viridis. The sequence continues at coordinate 20,794 of JBCIKM010221504.1, read as the reverse complement.
AAACTGAACTAGAATTTACTTTTTTTTTTTTTTTAATTCACCGTTTGCGTTAAAAATAAATGTTTTCGTTTTTTCACCACACGTCATAAATGAAGTCCCTGTAGAAAAAACGGTTCGCTGCATATTTTTGATACTTAGTGCCGACGGCATTTAGACAGTTTTCTAAACTTTTGTAAAAGAACGCGTCATTTTATATCCCTTAGTTTTTAGGTGTCTTCATTCTTTATCAAGGAATAATAAAAGGACACCGTGTAATAGAGTACATTAAACTATAAATGAAATTAGCGTCATTGGTTTCGTCAGGCTGTTTGACTCGCACGGCGAAGATTTTCGTGGTTTGCCATGGACATCATGGCGGATTTCTGCTAGCGTCGACTGCAAGCTCAGTGAATGATCTGTTCCCTTCGTAGTTGCTTATGCCGCAGCATTTTGGTGTTTGCAGGCGAACCATTCTTTCTTTTTTTTTCGTCCATGTAAAACATGAGTGTTTATTTCTTTACAACTTGAACGTAACGACTTGCCCTTTGACCTCCATACAGGATCCATTATCAGATGGAATTCAAGACCAATTCTCCACACGGACTTCTCATGTACGCCAAGGGTGCGCAGGATTTGGAGGCAGTCTACGTCCGGGACGGGATCCTCCACTACCACCTCTTCAACACAGCGCGTTCCGGCATACAGCGGCAATTTGGGGGACACTTCGCCACGCAGGAACGAGTGGACACCAACACCTGGATCACGGTAACAGTCTGGGCAGCGGAGGCGCCGGCGAGACGCGGACTTGACGGTTGACGCGACACCAACGCGTTTTTTGACGCCGATAGATTTGATTGATAAACAGACCGTGAACGCTGCTGGGGCGGAGTTGTCAAGGACTACCCATAGTCCTTTTGACAATAGAATTTATCAGCGTCCAATAGATGTCGTGCAGGTACTGCGATACTATTGTCGTGACAGTACCACGATACTATTGTTGTGACGGTACCACGATACTATTGTCGTGACGGTACCACGCTACTTTTGTTGTGACGGTACCACGATACTATTGTTGTGACGGTACCACGATACTATTGTTGTGACGGTACCACGATACTATTGTCGTGACGGTATCACGATACTATTGTCGTGACGGTACCACGATACTATTGTCGTGACGGTACCACGATACTATTGTTGTGACGGTACCACGATACTATTGTCGTGACGGTACCACGATACTATTGTCGTGACGGTACCACGATACAATTGTCGTGACGGTACCACGATACTATTGTCGTGATGGTACCACGATACTATTGTCGTGACGGTACCACGATACTATTGTCGTGACGGTACCACGATACTGTCGTCGTGACGGTACCACGATACTATTGTCGTGACGGTACCATGATACTGTCGTCGTGACGGTACCACGATACTATTGTCGTGACGGTACCACGATACTGTCGTCGTGACGATACCACGATACTATGACGATTAGCCTGGCAATAGGATGCATAGGTTTCCTGGGTTATCTGTTTGTTTCTTCGTCTTTTTTTCCTTAGGGTTTAATGAAATTTGTACGGTCTCTTATCATATACCTACAGTAACTTTTTCGCTCTCCGTATTTCATCCACAGTTGCATATTTACAGGTCTTATTCGGTGGCTGATGAATACAATCGATCTCAGAACAAAACCGGCATCGAACTGGAGATCAACGGCGTCCGCAGCTCATACGTCGACCACAGGAATCGAGAAGGCATCGATATTTCGTCCGATATTTACTTCGGAGGCTACCCCGATGTAATGGTGAGTCGAGAACATTCGAGACTTGGATGTGGTGTTTGACAGTCGTCTAAACATGAAGACACACACAAAGTGTCAGTAGTCTGCTCACTTTCACCAAAGCAGTATTGGCAAAGTTCGTAGATTGTAGACAAAAACTCCACCAAAATCCTTGTACGAGTAAAAAGCTTCATTGCCAGCAGACGGCACTGTTGCGATGGTCTGTTGTAATGGTTTGTTGCAATGGTCTTTGGTTGGGTCCCCATGAAACCACATTAAAACATCTTCAAAATATTCAACACAAAGCTGCCATGATAACTCTCTAAACTCAGAGACGAAATAAACCCGATCCTAAAATCTCTACATCGGCTATCTTTCAAGGAGAGAATACACTTCAAAATTACTTGCATCATGTATAAATGTTAAAATAAGTTAGTACCATCCTGCTTGTCAGAATTAATGGTACTGTAGTACACTCCTTCCCGCTCATTGTGCTCTGAAATAAGCAACTGCTTGATATTCCTCACCATAAGTTGTCCCTTTGTGGTGAGGCATGTTCTGAAAGTGGGCCAAAATTCTGGAACAGTTCGACCCAGGATACAAGGTTATCTGACACTAAGTGTATTCAGAAATGGAAAAAAAATTAACGTTTTTAAGAGAGCATTTTCGTTTCTTCCTGTAACTATGATGCTTCTTTTTCATGTTTGTTCCATGTTGATGTTTACTGTTGTTTTCTTTCTGTTTTTTTTTCTTGCGCATTTGAGGAAATTAGGGGATATATTGCGTGGTATAATCAATGTAATGATAATAGTAGTAGTAGTAGTAGTAGTAGTAGTAGTAGTAGTAGTAGTAGTAGTAGTAGTAGTAGTAGTAGTAGTAGTAGGCATGGCTTCCATTTCATGTGTAGTTTGTGGTACTTTAATTAGATGCTATTCATGTCATCTGGTGGCAAATTCTGATCAGTTTTGTAGCACCCAGGAAGTGGACGTACATTGCCAGCATGCTGTGGAACTGAAACTAATCCTGTCCAACAACTGGGAAAACAGGGTGATTTGAATTCAAAAGTCCTGTGACGGTAAATTGTGGAAAGATGAATGGAGATAAAAAATAGAAAAATAAAAACAGGTTTCTGTAAGTCAAGCATCACACGTTGCAATTCTGTCTCAAACCAAATAAAACCATGGCCAGCCTTGTTGGTGCTTTGGAAAACAGCCATTTCTGGCTTTAGTCGATGACACAAACGTTCCTAAAGACGACGAAGCATTTCATTGGCTGTGGTCTCTGTTGCAGTGACCTTGGCATTGCTGGCTGGACTACTAAGTCTTTCATTAAAAGCTATTTTAAAAAGTCACATCCGTTCAAGACGAGTGACCTTGGGTGCCAAGGGAATATCGTGAGCCCCACAGCTTCCACAGCTTCCCTGCGAGAGCTCATCGCACCGACGGACCTCCAGCTGCAAATGTCGTGGAACAGCACTGGCGTGTGTTGTAGGACAGAGTTTGTCGGCTCGAAGCAAGGCTGAGGCAATGGCGGCTGGTTCAACAGGTTGCGATAAGAAACTACTGACCAACGAAACGTTACATTGTATGTGGCCTGTGGTACAATTTATTTGTATCATCGACTCAAAACCACTTTGGATAGAAATGGAGGTTTTTCTATCAATTGACTAGTTTGGCCGTGGTTATTTAAGGTGTGATATTATAAAATTCCAAATTTTGATTTTTAACTTGCAGAAAACCGTTTGCTTTTTCTACATTCATCTTTTGACAAACAAAACAAAAGAGGAGGAGGAGGAGGAGGAGGAGGAGATCGGCTTTCATTAACTCAAAAATCTTTTTCGTTTCTTTCCGCAGAGTCGAACAGTTGGAAATTTCACTGGAGAGATCAAAGGCCTGAGAGAGGAGAAAAATTCCTACGTGTTTGAAAACCCAACTCTGAATTACGCGTCCTTGGTTGACCTCCACTGTGTCGAATTCAATGGTCGACCGCAATGAGGTCACTGGGTGCCCAAATAAGCAAAGCTCCGGTCACGTGTTTAGGCTATTGTTTTTGTTTTGTTTTGTTTTGTTTATTATTATTTGTTTTTTGTTTTTATAAAATGTAAGGGGTCTTTATTCTTTGGAATTGAGTCCACAGAGCATTTCAATAACCCCTTTACTTAACTATCTATTATCTATATGAAAATTGTTTTGGCAGTTTTCGTCAATCTTAGCCTACAGTTACCTGAATAATTTGATTGTGTTTGTGATTTTTGTTCTTAACTCAGCAACTTTAAGGAGCTATAATGACATGAGTTTTTCTCCCAAACCCAGAAGTCCAGGCGAGTCTATGGTAAAAAATGGATATGATGGATCTTGCCCAGTCACCTCACTAAGGGACCCAAGGGCTTGGCTGGATATTCGCTTACCCCTACTGCATCTCTAAGATGAATTTAGCCAATGGTGTCGATTTACTTCAGATTTGTTTGTACATATACATATTATAATGTACATATTATGGTCATTTTAAAACCCAAACAAAAATAAATTCATCATACAAAAATCAAGTCTTTAGCAACTCACAGAGCTGCCATGATTACTACACAGTTCTTGGTTTCCTTACCTGATCAATTTGTCCAACCAGTTCCATTCATCCTCATTAATTTGAATATTTGTCACTAAGCAGTGAAAACACTCGTGCTTCTTCTTCCAATGAGATGATTTAACAGGTTCTCTTCATTCTTTACTGAACTTTAGTTCTCATGTCTTTATATCATTGATGTAGGTATATATATATTTATATATATATATATATATATTATATACACATATATTTCTTCATCATATCTTCAAATGATGGATAGATCAAAATAAAACCCCAAACTTGAATAATATCTTGAATCAAAGCTTTCATGTTTTAAGACAAATACAAAAATTGCTCTTCTATGTTTCTTTTACATTGTATCGTCATAATGTTTATTGTGTACAAATAAAACTGATTCTTTCATCTTTGGTCTTTGAATTTGCATGCACAAAAGAGAAAAAACCATTCAGTGTCTTATTCTTAATGTGAAATAAATATACAAATCTCAACTTATTCAAGATAAATGACTTTATTGATTTTCTTGTGTAAGCATTTGTCCAGCTTTATGTTTATTTGAGAATCTCCGTATACAATATTTGGTGAAAAAGGACATGACGTCTAAACCTGCCAGGTTCAAAAAGTGAATTACACGTCTATTGTACATCTTGAAAGATTGCATCAAAATAATGAGAAAAGGATGTCTCAGTCATAAAAAAAAAACAGTGACCAAAAAAGTCTGATCAAAACAAACGGATATACAATGACAATGGTCGTGCAGAGAATTGTGTTCGTTGTTTCACGGCAAAGCTGGAAGCATGAGGACTTTGAAATGCTTTATTTGTATGGAACAGAACATTCATACATAAATCCTATGGGAGACTGACGACATGTATTCTATCTCTTCCTCGTTATGATAATTTTCCAGATGTAAAAACCCAGAACTTCAGGCATATCATTATATTTTGATTGGCATCAGTTTTGATTTCTTGTAATACAAAAACAAATTGCATCCATGAAAGTAAGAACATTTTAAAAATAAATTGAATGGCAAAGAATATGAGACAAGTGTGATCGCATCAAAGATGGTCAAATTGGAAAACAAACATTTAGACAATCGTGAATGATAACCTACTCTTTTGATTTTGTTCATTATAACACTTGTAAATAATTTTGATTTTAACCATCATAAACTAAAACACACAATATACAGAATAATGCGAGTGAGAAACATTTGAAGGAACACAGAGAAAATTTCAGAAAAAAGGTTTTCATTCATTTTCATTATATTTCATAAAAGAGAACATAAATCCTTTTTTCAAGTTACATCTTCATAAATCCTTTTTTCAAGTTACATCTTAAATACTGCTGGACTAAATGTGCTTTAGTTAAACAAATCAGCAATGATTTTTATTTGAAACATTACAAAATTTACAATACCATTTAATTGCCTTTACTTTGATAGCATTCATCAATCAAATCAGAAACCATTTTCATTTGGACAATTACAAAATTTACATTAACATTAATTATACCCTGTGTGTAAAGTAATCACAAAATAGCACATACGAATTGAAATCAAGAAGGGAAGCGTGAACTGAGGCTGTCGACTTTAAATCTAGGGGTGCATACTAATACTATTGGTTTTTCAAAGGAACAAAACCAGGTGTCACCTTCATTATTCAGGATAAAGAATTAGCTACGATCCTACTGCGTTGAAACCTCCTTTGGTGCACTGGCTTCCTCTTTCACATGATGACAACTCTCAGTTTCCTCCTCAGTCTTTGAGACTTGATTTTCCTCTTGCAACAATGGAGCCACACTTGTAGGCACTGCGTTTTCTTCAGTCGCAACAGCAGCACTTAGTCCCGAGGTATTCCTGTTTCTTTCATTCCCTGCATTTAACTTTTGATTTTCAAGTTTTACGTCCCGTTTTGGCTCAGAGATTTCCTCACTGGTTTGACAGACAGAATCAACTGGTTTATCAGACGTCTGCATAGCAACACTAAGATGTGCATCCTCCAATGGGAAATCCAGATTTACCATTTGACATCCAGGGTCATTCAAGTTCACTTGTTTTTCTTGTTCAAGTGGCACATTTGTAATAGGTGGATATTTGTCGGTATTTGTTACTGTTAGATTATTCAAAACAGTTGCTTTCATCACATCAACCTCAAGCGTGTCTGTCAAGATCTCCTTGCTTTTGTCTAACTTTGAGGTGGGATGTATTCCTTCAGTTCCTGGCTCTCCTGGGTCTGAACAGGTTTTTTTGGTTTCTTTATCTCCTTCTTTAAATAAATCTGTGTTCTTGTCTATATCAACAAGTTGCAAAGCAGAATCAGGACTAATGTTATCTTTTATGGTTTCTTCTTCATTTATTGCAACCTGTGGGTCATCACAGCTCGTTCTGACTTCCTTTCCTAATGTGAGTGTGAGTTGAACCTGTTCCTTAAGCTCATCACACTCTTGCTTCGCAGAAAGCTGCTCTTCCCTTTTCATATCATCTTTACTTTCATGTATTGAAGCCTCTGTTCCAATGACTTCTGAACCTTTTTCCAAGTCTTTTATACTGTCTTTCTCAATATATTTATGTCTAGTTGTATTTTCTATTTCATTTGAGCCATCTTTGTTCTCCTCCTTGTTTTCCAGGCCCTCCACGTCAGGTTGTACTGCAGCTGCATCAGGATTGTCTCCCTGTCCAGTGTGAGTGTCAGTGGCAGCCTCAATCTGATGCTGTCCCACTGACAGTTGGTCTTCATCTTTGAGTGTAACATTCTCAATGTCAAACACTTTCTCTTCTTTTTTAGGTGCATCAATCATAACAGGAATGTCCTTAGCAACATTTTCTATTTGCTCAGAGATGACTTGACCTCCATCATTTCTTTCATATGCAATATCAACCTCTGCAGGGACATAGTCAGAACCGTTGATGTGAAGAGGGTTCATTTCAGTTTCAGGCAGAGAGAAGTCTTTTTGTGCATCTCTTTCTGCTGGATCCTCTTCCGTTGATGGAGCAGCTGCATCGATCTCAATAACTTTGGGCATGTCAGTAGCCACTTTTGTACTTTCTTCTTCTTCATTTTTAACTTCAGATTTTGTCACATGTTTTGATTCTGTCAATCCTACAATCGAATTTCCATCATTTTTGTCCACATTTGTCACACTGACATCAGTGGCTTTAACATCATAGCTACTTTCTCCCATTGAGATGCCTTTTGGGAGATCCATTGTTTCAATATGTTCCATCTCCTCTTCAACTCTTGGATTTAATTTGAGGACTTCAGATACATTACTCACTTCTTCCTTGTTCAGTATTTTTTCTTGACCAACTTCAATTTTTGCTTCATTTTCTATTTCTATATGGTTTTCATTCATCTTCACTCCATAACTTCCAGTGCCTGCTGAAATGATACTGCTCTTGACACTAGAGTCATTTTCAGCCCCAGAGACGGCCTTTTGTGCTCTAGGTTTTGAAACAGGCTCTTCCCCATCCCCAACAGATGGTTTGACATCAACATTTTGTAGGTCTGTCTGATCTTCCTTGTCCGGTATTTCAGATTTCTGTTCATTTTCTTCTCGCATCTGCTCTGAACTTTCAGTTCTTTTAATTAAATTTACATCTGCAGCAACAAAATCACTAGCAGTAACATAATTAGCACTGTTTTCTACCTCTAGGATATTCTTTGATGCATCGCTTACTGCCAAACATTCCTGTTCAGCAACAGGACTGACGTCAATGATTTTTGCTTTGTCGTTAACCACTTCTTTGTTCTCTCTCGCTTCTTGTTTCCTTTCAACTTTTGGTTCATTATCAGTTTCTATCTGCTTTGAGGTGTCGTCAGTTCTAATTTTCTCTTTCTCAGTCATTTGAACATTCAACAGTTTGTCAGTAACATTTATTTGTTGTTCAGTTACTTTTACTGTTCTTTTTCCCTCAGAATTCCCTTTTTCGTGGTTCTTAATAACCAGATCCAAATTAGCATCTGTAGACAAAGTCCTGTCTGAAGTCTTTGAAGTATTCACCCGAGCCTCATGCGGTTTTTCATTATCTTTATTTCCTGAATTTTCTTTACCACTGTCTTCTTCCTTCATCTCCTTGCGATTCTCATCCCCAATTTTCTTTTGTCCATCAACTGCATTTGCTTCAAGCTCATCACGTTTTTCTCTATTGTCTTTTATCTGAGATGCAAGAACTTCTGATGATGTTGAAACTCTTTCTTTGATGATATCCTCATCATTGGGATCAACTTTATTTGCTTGGAGTTCCGCTTGACTTTGCCCGTCTTCCTCATTGGTTTGACTCTCTGTTACTTTATCACCAACACAGAGAGCAATTGGCAGAGATAGGTTTAGCTTCTTACTTTCCTCCTTAATCAAACCAATCTGGTCTGGATCTCCACAAACCTCTTCACTTGTTGGCAAAGACTTACTTCGAGGATGAGGCTTACTGTCCGTTTGATCCTCTTTACATGTTTTGCTTTTGAAAGCAGGATGAAGAACTTTTTCATTTTCGATTGCTTGCTCAAGTTTAATTTCAGCAATGTTCAAAACTGTCGCCATGTCTTCTTTGCTCCCCTTCCTCTTTTTAACAGTTGCAGGATGTACAACCTGTGTGTCCTGATTCCCAGCAGCTTTATTATATGACCTCTGAGAGTCCCGTGCCGAGCCTGCATTGGATTCAATTTCAGTTACCTCAACTATCTTAGGCTGTGGGAGGGACATTCGCTTGTGCTCTGGGTAAAGCTCTTTGCCAACAGATATTGCTGTTGAAGCCGATGAAGGCCTGAAATCTATGACAGTGTCTGTGTCGTCTATGAACATGGACGCAGAGCCTGATATAGCTTCTTTAACGACATCGTTGTCAGACAAATCACACCCAATGAAAGCTTTTTCCTCAGTAGGTATTTCCTCACTGTTTATTGGTTCTTCATGAGAAATTGTAGCTCCTTTTTCTTCATAATTTTCTGGTGTGAGCATTTTCTGAATTGAATTTCCTTCTGATTTTTCAGTTTGGCCACATAGATCTTTGCTATCAAAAATATTCTTGTGTTCTTCTAAAGTTTCACCTGAAAGATTCTTTTCTTGTACCTCGGCAACAGACTCAGCCTTGTCATTTGTTTCCTTATCACAAACTGGTTGAGTGCAGGCTTTAACGTTTTCCTCCTTTGGGAGCTGACCACAGCCATTTTCAATAATGCCATCAGGGTTTTCATCTCTGTGAGAAATATCCTTCTCTTCTATTGATACACTTTTCTGAGATATTATCATTTGTTCCTGATTTGCATGATTTTCACGACTTACTTGTTTATCATCATTTGCTTCCCTTTGAATTTGTGTTTCTGCAGGCACAGCCGCCTCTGGTTCTGTATTTTCCCCCTTTATAGAAGTTATGCAATCATCATTTACTTCACCCTTGTTATATATTTCCACTGGCACAGCCTCTGGTTCTGTACTTTTAGTGATGTCATCATCATTTACTTCACCCTTGTTATATATTTCCACTGGCATAGCCTCTGGTTCTGTACTTTTAGTTATGCCATGAACATTTACTTCACCATTGTTATATATTTCCACTGGCACAGCCTCTGGTTCTGTATTTTCCCCCTTCACCGGAGTTATATCCTTGAGAGCCTCATTTACTTTAGTACCAGAATTATCTTCCTCCGTAGAAGGAGTCACAACAGTCGCAGATTCTTTCCTCTCAGATTTTGTGGATCTATTGCTTGCCTGTGACAATGATCTTGTCTTTTCTGTAGGTGCAGCGTGTACAGATATTTCATCCTTCTTTTCATCCTGTGTTGTGGCTAACCTTTGAAGATTTTCATCATGACCCCTTACCAGCAATTCTCCCTCCAGACAGTACCCTTCGCCCGACCCAAGCTTTATGTGAATACTCCTACTTCCCCTCGAACCCCCAGATACATCTTTTGAAATCCATTCATAATTTCCATCTTTCTGGCCATTTATCTCATGGCTGGTATGAAACGCCTCTATTCTTTCACTGTCACGGTGCTTGCTTCTCCTTTTCTCTCTTTTGCCAGATGAGGCAGACCGATTGCTGCCAGATGCAATGCTAACACTGTCATCTCCTCGCCCGTCCAGGGACTTCAAGGCTTGGGAAGGAGACTTAATCCTTCCATTGCTTTCATCACATGCTATTTCATCGATGTCACTGCTTTTCTTCATCTTCTCATGATCCGAATCCTTAGTTGATCTAGAGGATCTCGATATTGTGGAAGATCGACTGCTCTCAGGAGTTTCAAGGTCTTCATCAAGGTCACTCACTGTGGATTTTATATACATTTCTGGGGCATCTTTTTCCACGAGCTGAAAGTGCTCTTTTTCCAGACCTCTCTCTTCTTCACCCATTGTATAGTAGTTTGATATTCCTCTCTTTTTAGCTGATTTGGTGAGTCGACCTTTTGTCGCCATTGTGCGGGGTGTATCATCTCCTCGCTCAGGCAAAATTTTTAAAAGTTTCTTTTTGTCAACATCTGGTACTTGGCCCCGATGGAATTCCATGTTTTCAATTTTGTCTTCTCCTCTTTCAGATTCTGTTCCTTCCAGCTCATTCGCTCTTCTGCGGTTTGAATTGCCGACTCTGACTCCATCCATCAAATCACCGCTGGTCAAAGAATGTCTTCCTTCACTAAAGTCAATAGACGTGTTTTTTCTCCGACTGCTTAATCTCTCAGACTTCACAGATTCAGCCTTTCCACAATCTTCATGGACATTTGCCTCTATTTGACTCCTCTGAATATCTGGCAGGCTGGAAATGGTGGGCAAGGTGCATTTTTCTTCTTGAATCTTTTCTTCATGGACACTTGGAGTTATTTCATCAATTTCTGACATCACCAGATTTAAGATTTCTTCCTTTTCATCCAGCTGTTTGTTTTGAAGTGGCTCTAAAGATGGTGAATTTGGAGGATTTGTTTCTTGGGCATTATTTTGGTCTGCATCAGTTGATATTAGAGGAATGCTTCTATCTGCTCTGCTGTCCAAGTGACTCCCCTGCATTCCATCATCGGCTCTTTCTTGGCTTGTATTCTTGTTCACTTCTTGTGCCCGGGTGTCAGTGTCCATCTGTACTTTTTCTTCAGCCGTCATATATTCCTCCACAGCACAAGAGTTCACACTGTCGTTCATTTCTGAAGTGATGCCGAGTGGAGGGACCTCGGGGGCAGTAATCAGTGTCTGTATTGGACACATTTTATAGACTTTTTTAGGCTTCATTAGTTCTGATGCTGGACATGAAAAGCTTCTTGCAGTCTCAGGGTCGACTTCAGATTTGCTTGTTTCATTTAGGTCAGATTCTTCCATGCAAACTGACATGGAACCATCATAGTATAATGACGATGATTTTGCTGACTGAAATGATTTTTCCGACAGTCTCGAGTCAGACCTTGCAGACCAGACACATCTCTGTGAAGGTGGACAACTAGTATTATAAAAAGATTTAGCTCTGCTTTCATCCTCTGCAAGGCAGGACAAAGCAAGGCTACTTTCTTGAGTTTTAAATCTATTGTAATTTAAGCCATTCTCTACGCTTTGTACATATTTGTTTATGTCCTCACAACCATCACCCTCCCTCCCTGATTCTAGAGAATTGTTCCTCACTGATGAAAATTTACAATACTCCTCAGAGCTTGCTATTTCAGCCCTTGATTCGAGTCTGTTTGCTGAATCGTCCTTGCCGTAATCGGCGGGACTGTCAGTGACTATTCTAAACCCATAGCCATTGGCAAACCGCTTTGCCTTGTATAATTGACTTGATGCCTTGGATAGTTTTTCACTGGATGCACGCGATGATGGACACTTGTTTGGAAAAATAGTATTATAAGTTGGTTTACATTTATCAATTGGAGTCAAATTTGTGGATGTAAAAGAGTTTGACAGTAACGATTCTGTGGACTGATCAACAAGTGGGTTGAAAATGCGTTTGGAGTGCTCAGTTCCTTCATCACACCTGTGAATATAAAAATGATGGGAAGCACTATTTATTTATTGACAAAACCTTGAAAACTACATGATTAAATAAAAAAATCTGTTTAAAATAGATGATGCTCCAAAATTCTGTGTAAAATGCAGATCACCACCCTACTGGCATAATCTGAAGCATTAGGTCAAACTTTGGATCAGCAAAAAAGCAGAGCAGGAAAAAAAATGAAATAGAACAGATACCTAGAGATAGTTTAATATTATCTATAATTGCAGTAATTAGGAAAATGAAGAAACTTTAACCGTGTTAAATTGAACTAAGTGTTTCTTAAGAATTAAAATGATTAACTCTTTACTATGTGGGTCATGGAGAAAGCCTCAAATGGGCATAGTTTTTGTAATTGAGTTTGGGTTTTTTTCTGCTGAAAACCTTCAGACTTATGGATATGCGTTTTTTGTGAATATTCATAATTTCAGATTGGCACGAAGAGACTGTCAAATCTATTTCAAATGTTAAGCAGTGGTAGTGGTAGTGGTAGTTATTAAAGAGAAACATTTTATTGTATACATCCGCCTTCATCAGAACAGAATTTTTTTTCTAGGATGCCAAAAAATCAAAATGTAGATGTGTAGATCCTCACTAGAGTCAAGGCTATTACAATTCATTGTGGGGAAAACGCTGAAAGAATTTGAGATTTATGAAAATTAAAAGGATTCTAAAATTAGATTTTGCTACCAGTAAAGAGTGTCCCCTGAGTGAATTGCCTAAAAATGATGACTGTGTTAAAGATATTAAGTTTATCTCAAAATTTGCGGATACCAGTAGCCTATTACAAATTTCCTATGACAAAGCCAAAGAAAAGGAAGTTCCAAGAAGAAAGTTTATTGTTATATATTTTTTTTTTTAACTTTTATTTTAAATACTTGATTTTTTGAGGACAGTGACTAAAAACTCCATGAGAGAAAAAGATGAATGAAAAATAGAAGTAACAAATAATTGAGAACACGTTTATATACACGGGTGTGTTCAAAGTAATGCCTATTATAAAATAATTTCCTCATTGAATAAATTATTTGTAGAAATAATATTTTTAATCGTCAATACATTTTTCTTTGCAACGGAGAATACTTGTACAGGGCAAGATATGCAAATTATGAAGACCTTGACTGTCAACAACAAAAGCATGATTGTTGTTTTATCAAAACCCGATTCAGGTAACAAGTAGCTACGATTGTCTGTTGGCAAAAAATTAGGTAAATGCAGGTTCACATATTGTAGGTAGATCTTTAGAACCAAAGCTAGAAAGGCCTCACTTTGCAAACACACCTTGAAAAATATTGATTGTGAAAGGAAAGGCATAAACAGGAGGCGAAAGAATAGAATATGGAGGGTAATAAAAAGAAAATGTAAGCTGCAATGGCAAGGGGTACATTAGAATGAGAAACTTTGTTTAACTGGCAACTATTGTGTGACAGCAAGAATATGGTTGTTAAAGGAATAATCTTAAAATGAAGAATCAACTTTGAGCCTCAGTGAAAAGCAGGCAGTGAGAAGGATTGATGGTTTAGTGGAAATACTGGAAAGGCCTGTGACATAGTTGTACTCTTTCAGGACATAGATATGTACAAGCTGATATGTTGTTGTAAGACAAGGTTAATAGGATATAAGAATAAAGTTGTCACCATGAAAAAAAAACAACCAACTATTAACAGAAAGGATACAAAAGAAATATTGTTGCCTTACCACTTCATTAAAGCCTGCGGGGACGTAAGATAAAACCAAAGCTGTGATGTATCATGTTTCAATAATGAGTGGTATCAAAGGAAAACAAAATCTTTTTGAAGGAAGGTACTGACAAAATTATTGGCTGTTGGGCAAGGTGAGATAGAACTTTAACATAATTTCATTACTCTCCGGGTAAAAATTGGGTTAGTTTATATTTTCCTCTGTGACTGTCAAACTGGAGATTCAAGTCTATCAAAACAACATCATTTACTACTCCTCAAGGACCTCACTCTAGTCCATTTCTAAAAGAAGAAAATATTCCTAAACAACTTTTAAGCCCATAAATAAGTAGTCTTTATTCATTGATATGAGTTCTGTAGGCATATTTGAAAGGATAATAAGAACTGAATAAGGATGCAGTCTACATACTGGCCTTTCTTTTGTTCACTGTGTACTCCATGTTGGCCTCGGGATTGTGTGTCAGTCTGCAAATACAAAGTACAAAAGTGTTTGGTTATTATGGTCATGATATTTTTAAAATATGGATCTATTTTAAATTTTCCGTATGTCTGTCTGTCTGTCTGTCTGTCTGTCTGTCTGTTACTGAACTCTTCTGCTCTCCGTTGAGCAATCTTTGCAAATAATAATAATAATAATTATAATAATAATAATAATAATAATAATAATAACAATAATAATTATAATAATAATAAAAAATAATAAATAATAAAATAATAAAATTATAATATAATTTTGAAAAAGTAAAAATAATTTGTTACTGTGAGACAGTAGACTACCAAACCTTTGCTGCTTTGTTGAAGCATAAATAAAGTATACAGGAAAAGTTTGCATTTATTGGTTGATTAGAACAGTCAACATTTTACAAACAGCAAGTTCCCCCCGTCATAAAGATTGTACGCCTTATGACAGAAAATACAAAATTACAGCGATGACTTACTCCGTCCTTTTTTCCCTCCAGTCGCTGCAGCCGTTTGGCATACTCTTTCTTACTTGACTGTAGGCCTGCAGATTTGTGAGCAATAAAGAAAAAAATGAAGAGGCAAAGCTTGCATATGTACTCTCTAATGCAAAGTTCTGATATTTAAAATCTCATTTTTTGTCGTTGAAATAGCATCTTAGATACAATTTCCTCACAACTTTCGAGTTTCCTCTGTTGTCCTCAATGAAAAAAAAAACCAAAAAGACAAACAAAAACAAACCCTACTGACATCCAGTTGAAAAGAAAAAAGAAAAAAATTAATCACTATGAAAATAATACCCTTTTTGCCTGTCTGTCTGTCTGTCTGTCTGTCTGTCTGACAGCTAAACTTGGCAAACCACTTGACCATTCTTGACAAAACTAGAAGTAGAAGGTTTCTCATACCAGAGGGTGATGACGGGTGGTGAGCAAATGCACACATGCATTCTCATCACACAAAAACAAAAGCGTGATGAGAATGCCAAACAACCGTGAGTGAGCCTTCGTACTCTCTGCAGAGTGATGTATCCATTGCTGGCATGGGCAACACAAATGAAACATGAAATAGACACCTGTGTGGTTACAGCACACAAGAGACAAGGGGAAGAAATGGCGAGGGGACAGAGAGGGCCCACATATCGTATTGAAGAGAGATGAGGCTGTGATACATTTTGAACCATGTGCTTATGTGCTCACCTCTTAGATTTAAGAAAGGAGCAAAAGAAAAAAAAAATAGAAACCCTTCCCAAAGTTGAAGCACTCTAATTAAAAGAATATGGACGAGAAAAGGTTTCATATCAATTTACCTTCCTTTAAGTAATAATCCACATAATTCTTGGAATGAAGAGCAGACCCAACGTGTAAAGTATAATTGGCCACTTTCCCATTCTCTGTGATTGGAGCGACGTCACTGGAATTGGGTCGGTATCGGTGAATCACGTGAAGCTTGTCAAAATCTTGCTCCTCCTAGACATGAATGTAAAATCACAACAGAAAGCCCATTGAAATCATACAGCCCTCTTCCATTCTTCCTTGAAGTAGGCATGAGAGCACTCATTATTTCATAGCTAATTCTTTGCCTAGCAAATTGCCATATCAATATGTCACCAATGTAAAGAGTAAAACATGTTGATAATCCAGTAAAAAAAAGGTGTATGATTTAACTCTTATATGATAGACAATAATATTCTATATCAAGGAAAGGTAGTTGAGGTGGAATGGGGTTTTCTTTTTACAGACATATTTTTCTCAAATGGACTCCTGGTCAAATTGGATTGGCAAACCATGCTATGGTGCAATAAATTTAAAACTCTTTCAATGTGTTTTGACTTGATGTCAATATAAATTCCATGATATAGGATGCCCTTGTATACCAAAGACAGCATGAATAAAATTATTGCATTAACTTCTGTAGAGACACAATCAGCAGACAATGTAAACTATCATTGAGTTTGTAAATTACACGGCCTGGGGTCCGAGAACACCACCTCATGGCAAGTGGCATCACATCAGTCATTTCCAAAGTGACCAACTGTCCATGGTTACTGTTGTTGTTGTGCTATACACTGCAATATCGAGCAGGATGAAGTGACGGAAATGTAAGACAATGTCAAAAAATGGTAAGGAAATTTCAAATTATTTAACAATTTCAGACAGCTGGCCATAAAACATAAATAGATGTTTGTTTAATGGTGGTTTTAGGCGACCACAACATAAGAGAGTCATAGAGGAGCCCACATATATGGATGAAAGTTGAAAACTTACAAACACTCTGTTGGCTGTTTCTGTCAGTCTCTCAGCTTCATTAGGTGGAACAACTCGGAGGGAATTATTCACAACTTTAGGTGCAATCTTATGCCTCTTGTCTTTTCCTTTGCTTTTCCTGTAAAAAAAAAAGTAAGAATCAACTTTGAGAAAGAAAAGACTGAAATCTAGAATAATTAAAGAAAATACAAAAGATAAAGCAGCGAGAAATTTGGAAATAACATTAAGGCATTTAATAGATCGGGTTCAAACAATAATGCAACTTGAGTGGGCTTAAAACAAAGGCAGGCAAGTCAATTTTGAGCTAAAAACTATTAAGGTTTAGGGAAGGAATATTCTTGTTCATTTGATCCATGATCTCAAGAATACTTATTCTTCAAGATGTTGCCGAATGCATATTTACACGCTCTCCTTCCTTTCAAGAGATGAAAGTTTTATCTATAAAGATGCAGATTGAAATAAACCATACCTCTCCTTACTACACCTCTTTTCTCTTTCTCCTTCGTCACTTTTGTTTTGTTGTCCTTCATCTTCGTCTTCTTCATTCTTTGATACTTTTCCTTTCGATGATGATGACCTTTGCTTTTTGTGATGACCTTTCTTGGTCATTTCCGCAGAATCAAGCATTTGATACATTAGATCTAATGATTTCTGAAAAAGCAGGTTTGGAAAAATTATTAATACAATTGTACAAAAAAAATCATGGAGTCTCTGTCAACAACCTATTCCCATTATGTTCTTAAAAATGTCCTTCAGTAGTTTTAGCCATTGGATGGGTTTTCAGTTCCCACCTCACCCTCTCCAAATTTTTGGTCCCTTTTTTTTTGTGTAAGAATCTAAAGAGGAAAAAAAAAACCCAGTACCAAACTTTACAGACTCTTTATCCCCATGTTCTATCCACCTGAAACTAATCATGCTTAAAGGACTGCAATATTCACGCATACATTTGCATCTGTTATTTTTCTCAGGACAAATGTTTTAGGTCTGTATCAAAGCTTCATCAAATTGTGTTTTTCATTTGTAACCCATCAAAATCTGAGTAACTAGAAAAGCTAACACGGATAAACACATCTGCATATTTGTAATGCTTCAAGAGGGCTGCATCTACCATTTTAAGGTATAATGCTTGGGGATTTTACAAAATGATATTTTCATTAACAGAAAAAAATGACAAATGTATATTTTTGACAAGATAAAGTGAGATTGATTTCTAATCTTAAAAACTACCCAAGCCAAATTTCCACATTGCAAAAATAGAGTTTATTTCTGAAAACAGGTGTTCAATAACATTCAAGACACAAAAATTAGGAAAATGTCTTTTAAATTTGCTATAAATGTGTACATCTGTTGAGATTACTTGGGATGAGCTACATTTTTATCAGCACCACTGTAAATTTGCAAGATAAAAACAAGGTTCAAATATTCATAAACCATGATAATTATATTATAGTGATGGTTTGGGGTGTAATTTGTTAGAGATTGCAAAATATGGTAAGTAGAAGAATTTGTGCACAACCATACAAATCTGGTATTTCTGTTCCTGGAGACAACAAGAAGATCAACCATATTATGCACAATGATTCAATAGAGTTCTCTCCCACAGGACCCTACTGCCCCTAAATTTTGTTGTGCACAATACAATCTCAACTACTGATAAGTCACTGGTCACTCCAGGATGGAACCTTAAAGAAACTTGTGGAGTGCAGACTGGTGAAAAATCAGCTAAATGATCACAATTTTTTTTTCTTCTAAACTAACAGTGATTTTCAATGCCCCCTCTGTTGGTATGGTGCTAAATTTGATTCAAATAGTAAGCCTACCACAGTTGGCAATGCACATAACTATTGAAAATTTCATTTGCAAGCAAAAGATTTTTGAAAGACAGGTGACATGAATTTAGAGTTTTATCTAACTTTGTAAGTATGAAAGTCAGCATAAAAAAAAATCTTCCTTTCACAAAAACTCTTGTAGCGGTTAATTCTGAATGGGACCAGGAAGGAATGCCATTTCTTCTGAGTGAAACGGTGAGAGTACATAGTTAAACATCATACCAAGCACGATACTGTGTTAATGCCACTAATGAGTGCAGCTATTGCATGATGTAGGCAGAAGGTGCAGAAATAATCCCTTTACTTGCTACTTCCTCTCAGGATTTGTAGCCAGAACAATTGAATACAGATGAGGAAGATGCCTATACAAACTTTGAGCTTAAAAATCAGTATTTAACCACTGAATCATTAGAGAATAAAACTTGAATGTTTCTCCCCTAGTTTCATTTCCACCATGTCATTGATACTTCCTTCCAAAATAATCTCTTCTCATCGTCTGTCACTTTAAAGAAAAAACCCTACAAAGTCTGGGTCAGGTTACAGAGATTTTTCATGAACTTGATAACTTCATTTCTTATTTGCTTTTCAAAACAATTCAGGAAAGTTTCATTTGGTTAAAATGTAAAATGTTCCTTTGAAAATGTCTCTATCTACATGTCTAACTTGAATTGATGCTCTGAGGCAGTGATCCCGAACCTTGTGGTTGCGTTGGACTAGTCAATATTTGATTATATTACTGTGACTGAGGGGAATGAGAGTGGCTTGGATTAAGATGTATAGAATATGCATACAAAATAGAATACAAATACACCAGAAAATGAATATGGTATGCATGTTTTTAACTCACTAAAAAGCTAAATCAATAAGACCTCTAAGCTCAGTTCATTGCAACAAGATGGTCCATCATGTGCGACATGGTACAATCTGGTCCACGAAACAGCAACAGTCCACCTCTAGGGGGTTGGGTAGGCAATGCATTTGGTCAAGAGCTCTGAGACTTACCATTTTTGGATGAGTTCTAAAGCGACCTTGGGTATCAAACCTTTCCTCTCTTCTCTCTTGATTCATATAAAGCTCTCTGAAATATTCAATCAAAAGGCAAAAAACATCTTGATGTCTTGAGGTATTTTTCAATTTAATTTTTTTAGTTATCTTTTAGCAAAATATATCCATTATTCTTACAGGATGAAAGCCTCCGATGCAAAATAAATGCTAAACAAGCACTGCATCCTTGAAAACTTGCATAGAGAAATCATAGATTTATCAATAATAACAGGATTTTGTCTCCGATGAGGGAACCTGTGAGTGGTATGAATGGAGCAACCAACAGACTTTCAATACAATGAAAAAAGTTTTCAGCAAAATGGCTACTAATCTTTGTAGAATATATTTAAAAATTTGAAAGATGATTTTTTACACACTTTAGCACGTCATATACCAAAACAACTGAAGTCATCTGGTTTCCTTAATTGTTGCCATATCAATGTGCCTGAATGGGACTGAAATTTGTTTAGACTTGAAGTAACAATCCTCTTGAATGCGCCCTAAACAAGGTTGGTCAGTTTCAAGTCTTAATGGATCCATTTCACTTTGCTTCATTATTTTTGCTGTTTGCGTTACTCATAAACAGAACAGTCTGGATTAGATTTTACTGCTAGAACTGTAGCAATCAATGGGCAAATTTTCTTGTTATGATTTTTTAAATATTTGTTGTTTTTATCCCTTAGCATTGTATTCAGAGGGTATTTTCTCTGGAAAACTACAGTGGGTGTATGGGAAGAGTTAAGTCCGACCCTAAGTCAATCCCAATATCATGTTAAAATGTAATGGGACACAGCTGTTAAAATACAAACACTAACATTCTACATTGATCCAGAATAGATTGAAGACTGGGAATGGAATCAAATGAAAAATGGCTACGGAGGGAGGAAAGACAATGATGGAAAAGTTTAGACAAAGGCCTCAATCAGGCAGTCCTTTGCATATGCATGGAGATGATTTACAGCATATAGAAATCAGCATAGTGTGCACTTAAAACTCAAAACAGTGCCTTCTAGTTCATTCACCTTCAGAAAGAAACTAGGTAGTTGTCTCTTTATTATCACATCTATCACTTCTTGACTAATTAATTCATTAATAAATATAAGATCCTTCTTATACGAGGGGAGTTCAATATGTCCTTAGCATGACCTTGAAGCAGTTGTTCTAGAGTAAAGAAATTTTGTGGGTAG
>JBCIKM010221503.1:0-32718 GCA_039654465.1 Melibe viridis | reverse complement strand
GTGATAGAGGGAAAGAAGAAAAAGAAAAAAGAAAAAGGAAAAAAAAAAAAAACCCCCCCCCCCCCCCCCCCATTTCAAAATAAAAAAGTAACAATAAAAATAAAAGAAACGAAAAAAAAAAACACAAAAAAATCTAAATATAGAAAAAACATAAAAAAAAAACACACAAAAAAACAAAACAAATAAACAATCATTTCTCAAAAAGACACTGATTTTCGGTGTCGGGTGTCGACATCTTACCGGTACCAGTATCGGTATCCATAAAAGCGATACCAGCCCATGATTCTCGATAATTTATCGATACTAAAAATTCCGGTACCGCCCGGCCCTACCTAAAACCACAAATAAACAGCAATAGAATTTGTACATGATCTTGTGCACACCTCTACACATACAATACAGAGAGGTTTAAGACTAATTTGGAAACAAGGAAATCATATAAAGTCACCAACCTTTGCCCATGGACAGCTTTGTAATCCTCTGTAAAGTATTCCTTTAACACTGGAAGATGTTCCATGCTGAGTCTAAAAGAGGAGTAGATTCAAATTTACCATTTTGATTTCCATTTCAAAATTCCAGTACAATTTAGTTCAAGAGTGTTCGCAATTTTATTTGATTCTTAACACCGATCTTAAGACCCCATCACAGATGGACACATTAATTTCAAACCAAAAATGTACGGGCCACAGGTTGCACTTCATAAATCTAAGGTGGTCGAAGCAAAATCCAAGGATGCTGTCATGTCGTCATGATATATATGCTATCATTTCAGAATACAGTTTTTCATGATCCTTTTGTTCATATAGCAAGAACAAGATAAAGGAGAAATAATCCCTTACAAAACATTTGACTGTGATTATACATCAGAATTCACCTATCCTAAAATAGCTTCATGACTTAAGTACTTATTGGGATGAATAAAATTACATTTTCCATGTACAGAGGAACATCATATTTAATGACAACGCGAATGACGAGACCTCGGGAATAACAAGAGATATGAAAATCCCAGATTTTTTCCCTCTTTAAGTTCTTCATTTTATTATTGATATTAAGAGATTTCAAAATCAGGACCTCGGCAATAGTAAGGGATTTCTGTGAGTTAAGCTCTAATTCAACCACCAGTGCTATCATGATTCTACCTTTGACTGAACTGATAAAGCAAATGTTTCTGGTCACTATGCATTGGTATAATTCAAGTTGGAAACAACAAAAGCGGCGCTGGAGCAGAGCAATAAAGCAAAAATATACACTGGTACATTAGTCGAAGGGGTTGGCAGGGGGGGAGGGTTGGAGGGCTGAGGCTAGCATGAATACAAAGCCTATTTAACATCTGATGTAAAACATTCTTACGGTGGTAGATTGCCTTGCTTGCTAATTACTGATTCTATTTTTGGAACTGTTCCTTCCCATTACCTCGATTACTTAACAATCCAGCACCAGCCTTTTCTCTACTCTTAGATCTGTTTATAATACTACCATAGAGTATTCTGCTTAAATACCTGTGTATTCTGGAATAACAAGATATTTGGTCTGGAACAGATGCTCTCACTGTAACCGAGTTCCACTGTAATCTGAACCTTAAATTGAACTTAAAAAACTTAACAAAGGGCATCCCTGAGCAGTTTAAAGAAAGGAAAAACATGAAAGACTGAAAGTCTGTCCCCAGGCAGGGTGGGATTGACTCAAGGACCTGGTGCAGGGCTTGTTGCCTATTGTTATCTACAAAGGACAGCAAGGTGTAGACCAGCTAGGTATTCGTGAGGGGGGGGGGGGGGGGGGGGGGAAGGCTGATGAGCAGCTTTCAGTTGTGGTCATATCTCTCTACAGATTAGATTGGTCTCTTCAAAGCCCTGTTTCAACAGCTACCCCTTGACATGATAAATATTACCAATTTCTTAAGCCAGCTATTATTTTCTTCTTCCAAGTATGATTAATAGTGTGAGGTCCCTGATATTTTTCATTTTATTTATTGTGACTAGCAGTCAAACTGAGATTTGGTTAAAATAGACTGTGTGGGGTCCAAACATGTTTGGTACAAGACTGTTTGTCTGTGTGTGGACTATCTACCTCAAATGCCAGCCACAATCGCCACAATAACGGACAGTGACAGCACACAGGAAGCTCCAGGGTGTGCTCAAACAGCGCTCGGATCCGATAGACAAGGCCTGTGTCAGAAACCTCTGAAAAAAGAAATTATGAACACATTTGAAAAAGTCAAACAATGAAAGCCAATAACACTGACGTTTACTTAAGAGGAGAATGTACCTTTGAATTCACGCAATATGTAAGATGGCAATAACAATACACTGAAATTTGTGATTCACCTTAAAAGGGCACATAAAAGTTGCATAAAAACTTGTACAGATTGTAAAATACATTTCATAGAAGTTTCAAGCTGTACTAGAAAGTAAGATACAAGTACAAGCGGTGAAATATCACAATTTGTTTTGTATTTTCTCCTCCCTCTGAACTCTAAAATTAGTTCTAATTTTAAAAGAACCTCCCTTATATCTATTGCAAATCTGATTTTACAATTTAATATATGTAGCTAGTATATACTAATAATCTAAAAATTATACCTGAAGGAGTGTTTTCCAGTTGAACTATGCTCTCGACACGTTTCAATTCAGATAGTAGAGCTAAAACAGTGACAGTAGAAGATGGAGAGGATTTCAGCTGTCTGTCATAGAACTTTCTCAAACGTCCCATAATGGAGGCGCCAGACTCCACTTCCCATAATGCCCTGTGAAAAACGCTGTTGGTAGGGAAATCCTTCAGAGAGCTTTCTAGAACAGACCTTAGGTGGTGCAGGGGAAGACTTTGCACATGCATCACATTGGAAATGAAGGACAAGTTTGCCTGATACAAATCTCTTGACAAACACTCTGTCTCAACACACATCCTCAGCTTCAGAGCTTCTATAGAATGCCTTGCAGAAATAAATACTTCATTTGCACTATTGAAGCCATCTACGCAATACTCAAAGAGAGCGTAACACTGCACAAATGCACAGATAGTGGCCATGTGAGTGTGAGGCGAAACAGAGTCAATTTCAAAATTAGAAATGAGATCTTCAAGTGTCTTGGTCATCCTTTTCCTGATTCGTAAAACGTACAATTGAGATAAATCTACCTTGGACTGAGGTTTGAATTTTGTACCTTCCACCAATGCCCCCAAGCATCCTATCACTTGACGCTTGTCTTCTTCACTTGGAGCTGTATGTCTTCCTGTGATGGCTACATGCTCTAGAGGTTCAAAGTTAAGCATAATTTCAGCATAAGTGCGACACAGCAAACAAAGTCCTTGAGCTTTCGCTGTATCAGAGAGAGAAGATGAGCCTGTAAACATTGCCAGGGCTGTATCAATCATCAACATTGTTTCCTCAACTTTATCTGACAACACCCACAACACTCGGATGTACGCGTCCCACACAACCAGATTGTTTCTGTTTCTTTTTTCTTTCAAAAGATTCTTCCCAAACTTTTTTACTTCCTTGCGACAAGCTGTTGAAAGCCCTTGGATATTCAATTCTCCAGTCTTTTGAAGTTCAAAATCTAAACGTAACAGGGTAAAAAATTCTTGCTTTGAACTACTGAAAAAATTTTCTGCCTGAATAATAACCTGTTGAACAAACTCAGCTAAACTCTGGTGAGGTGTCCATTTTGATTCTACATCAATTCCAAGATTTACAAAACTAGCCACTGGAATTTGGTTTAATTTATTCAGACAGTAGCCGCTGAATTCTGCTTTTTGAATTCCTTCAATTTCAAGGAGATAACTCTCCAATCTTCGGGCGTTCATCCCCAACAATGACAGAAACAAGCACACCAACTGCAGGCACGACTCTGACTTTGTCACTCTGAACAATGCTGGACTTATATCTTCAAACAGAACCAGTCGTTCAGGATCCTCACAATTCTCCTCTGTCTCCCCTTTATCAGTGTCTGGTTTCCATGGTAACCAGAAGGTGTCCTGCCTGGCTCTCTCCATTCTAAGCCAGGTAAGAGGTTTAGGTAAACCTGCCAAGATCAACTTGTCCTCTTCCTCCTCGGTAGATACTGTAAGACAATAAAGAATATTTTCACATTGAAACAGTCTTCCATGCTAAGACCACCATCTCACTGTATTCACTGTCTGATACAAATATGTACAGCACCTGCTTTGATACCAAAGGTGAAGGCTCTGCATTTTGAAATAGTTTTGAGATATCTGGATTGAATTTACCCATTCAATTCGCTTAAAGTTTGGCTTGGTTGGTATATTTTTCACACTTAGAAACAAAGTTAATAGAGAATATTGAAATAAGTTGTCAACGACACAAAACAAAAAACAAAAAAAAAGGAAAATCATTGTTATTTAACCATGATGAATGTTCACTGCAAATTTGGGAAAAGAAGTTTTGAATTAAGGTCTTGTAAAATGACTATAACTGAAAATTTTCTACCAATAAAATCTCATCTTCTTGTGGAAAAATTATGCCACTTACAGAAATATCTTATTGTTGTTTGATTACCTGAAGGGAATCCACCACTTCTGTCCTGATCTCCCTGCCTTGTCTCCCACTCTGCCCAGCCCTGGGCCTGCAAGTCTCCAAACTTTCCAGCCGGACTCTCCCAGAAGGCCTCCATTTTGCCCAGCCGTTCCCTGGTAGAAGTCAGATTGAGGCTTGGAGGACAGAACAGGTTCATCTCAATGATGGCTTGACAGCTGCCCACAGCACGTTCCGAGTAGCCACTTTGCATCAGAAAGCTGCAGTACTGATGGAACAGGCCTGGAGGGTAAAGAAAAATATAACATGGTGGAAAAGAAAGGGTTTGAACATGTACGCTTCAGCATGAAAGTTGATCATTCCGCACACTTTGAAAACCTGCCCTCTTATGTGATGCATCACAACAGACTTAAGATATGCGCAAAGAGGTAAGAATTGTTACTCTAATCTAACATTGTCTGACTGCCAATTTTAAATGCTGTATTAAATTGTCAACTTCCCAGAGTCCCGGTAGCTCAGTTGGCAGGGTGTTCTATTTGCACGCAGAAGGTTGTGGGTTCAAACCCTCACCAGGGCTATCGTGATTTACCATGGACAACATGGATGATTCCTGTTGGCATTGAGTCTAGGCTTGATGAATAATCTATTACCATCATGCGAGCTAAGGCCATGGCACTTTTGTGTTTGCAGGCAGACATGCCAATTAATTTTTTTTTATTATTAAATTGTCAGCATTCTAAAGTGCAATTTGTAAGTTTCCAGAGACTTGTGTAAATATGAAAAAGAATACTGCAATTTGATTTTTCTAATGCAGACAACACATTCGGTCCTCCCTAACAGCTTAATATCTACAAAATGCTAACAGCAACAAATAAGCCTCAAACTATTTTTTTTTAATTTGTCCAAAGGAGAGTAACATAAGTTTTATTGGATAGTAACATATCCACACCCTCTATGCAATAATAGAAAAAAAGGTGAACTACAATAAGCATTCTGAAAAAAGTAAAGTGGTTGATAGAGCATTGATGAGGTGACATGTTACCAATAAGTTTCTCCTCTAGACGCTCTGACTTGTTCACAACTTTGATCTGATCCTCCAGGATGGGGATCAGGGTCTGAAAACACCTGTGGTATTTCTTTACAACTTTGGTGAAAGAGAAAGTGCTCAGCCGAGATTGTTGGCGATACAGGTAGCTCCGCCACAAGTCCACATTAGAAGAGTGAACAAATAGTAGATCCTCCCAGGCCTTTTCTACCTGCAAGTCACAAATAACACAAGTGTACACTGCTTTAGTCATGCTACACTGGAAGGCCTGATTCTAAATTCTAAAATATCACAATATCAATGAGAGGATCAAATGAGATATTTCAAATTTAAGATAAATTATTCAAATGAATAAAAATTGTTATAAAAAGATAAAATCTATTTTTTAACACTGAATATGGAAATGTAAAATAAGGTGATTATTCCCTATACTGGCCAAATTGGCAGTGATTATTTGCAGTACAAACTAAACTGGTAAGATGACTCTTGATATCAAACAAAGACACTTGTTCTTAAATTCCCCAGCACTTAAAATTCACTCCAGAGCCTACAAGAACTTGTATTTTGAACTCAATTTGTTTGCAGTTGCAGGTACTTTGAATTACACTAGCATTAATTCCAGTAATATTTCACAATTAAACATCAATGGCTTCGTAAAAAGAGTTTGCCCATAAACTTATATCATGCATCTCTATATTCCCTTGATTCACCTTTTTGCTCCAGCAAGAAAAGAAACCTTAAAAATTTGAATGAACATGACATGGATTTAACTTTTAAACAGTTTGGTGCCGTTCATGGCGTCAAAAGGCTTTCTGCTTAACTGTTCAGCGCCGCTCACTGCATTGAAAAGTTTGCCATTTAACTGTTCAGTGCCACTAAATGTGTCAAAAGGCTTTCCGCTTAAATGTTCGGTGCTGCTCACTACATCAAAAAGCTTTCCGTTTAACTGTTCAGTGCCACTAACTGCGTCAAAAGGCTTTCCGCTTAAATGTTCGGTGCCTCTCACTGCATCAAAAAGCTTTCCACTTAACTGTTCTGTGCTGCTCACTGTGTCCAAAGTAGATACTGCACTAATTTTGTTAAAAAATAAAAGTTTGAGGCTCTAGCCTGGATGTTTGTGTTTTCTTCACCTACTAAACGTTTCACAAAGCCCTGAAGTCAAATTTGATCACAGTTTGTATGGTTTTGTTGATTTTTTTTGCCATTTTTTAATGGGTTCGTGGGTCACCAGGCATTCTGTAAATACTAATGACGAGTATGAAGTAAACTTGTTGTAAATTCACTGTTTCTAATCTAACTATATTTTCTTTGAACGGTTGAATTGTGTTTTTGTGACTAAAATTGGAGTACCAAATGATGTTAAAATTGAGGTCTAATTATTTGGATCGAAATGCGGGTCTACACGGGATTATTTTCAGGGCTGAATACAGCACTCTTTACTCTTTCTCCGACGATAATATCACAATTCCTCCTTACATTCTACAAGCTTTTCTTTTTTATTTGATGAAATATTAATCATTGTTATTTCATTTTGAAGTTTTTATACCTCATTTTTAACAACTGTGCCCATACTTTCAAGGGGAAAACCCCCCCAATATTCGTGAAAAAAATAGATCAGTTTAAGAGTTAACAATGATGCATCACAAGTTACCTTGTCAGGTTCCCAGACATCTTGATATAATTCCAGCTGAGTTTTTCTCAAGTCAAGAGACGACGGATTCAGTTCTATAGCTTTCTCCAAAATGGCCAATTTTTTGTCTATGACAGACCTTGGTGGTCTGTAAACATCGTATAGATGCAATGCCTGCTTCTTAAAACTTTTGTCCTCCAGTGCCACAATGTTCTGAAATTCTACAAATTCTCGCCACAAAGCAATATTGCCCGGTTCCTCTCTAGTTCTCTTGTTGAACATTGCCACCTTTTCAAAAATCTCATCCATGACAATATCATCTCCTCCTGGACCCGATTCTGTGAGTGGCTTCCCCTTCCCATGAATATACAATGTTGTGGCATCATCTAAACAACTGTAACTGCCTACAGAGTTATTGTTCTTGTTCCCCTCATACTCTGTGGGTAGTTTCATGAATTCTGGCTGATGACTCATCTTTCCCATTCCAGCATGACAATCTGAACCTCTTTTCCAGGCATTTTTAATTTGGTCTTTACTAAAATATCTCCCTTTTGTCTGTTTCTTTTTTTTTATTTCATCCTTTGTTTGCCTATCAACAAAGATGCCAGGATTTCCAATGCAAGAAGTGAAAGCCAACCTATATTTTGCAACATGTTGCTTAGACACAGATTCATACACTCTTAAATCTTTATTGGCCTTCTTATCTATGGCAAATGCATTTTTGATGGACATATTAGGGATATCATCAAGAAAAACTTTCCCCTTGTGGACTTGAACAACTGGACCTGGCGACTTTCTTCTAATAAACAAAAAAGAAAAAAAGGAATAGAGGTAAACACTTTAACCATTGTTGAAATGCAATAATAAGTAACTGATGATTAAAAGATGGATGGGTTCATGGATTTTTATCCTTGATCAGACATATGTAATATGTCCAGTTTTAAATGAAAAGTCCATTAATTACCTTAGACAAACTTTTACAACCAATTACTCACATTCCTTCTGCTAAATTCAAAATTAGTACTTCATGTCGCTGGTTTAAGTCTACAAACTTTTTAGGTCCATGATTTTTCCTTTGACATATGAGTTTCAAGACAAGAGGAAAACTTTCAAGCAGAGTGACTTACCTGTTTAGAACTTATAAAATTTTCTATTGGTCAAAGTGGCAAGACTACCCTGTGGTAAATTGGCTCATTGGTCTTTATCTATGAGCTGATCCTGTCAAGGCAACAGCAACTATTGTTTGGCTTAAGATTGAGTAATACCTATTGTATTTCTCACTCTGCCACGCAAGATTAGGCACGGTGGACCAATCCTGGTCTGTGTCTTTTTCATGTAACAAAAACAAACTGAAATATCAAGGACTTACAAGTTTAAAGAAGAGTCAGATTTTAAGAAAAGATGATCAGAGTATCCATAGCATACTCTAAAATCAAAGGGGTTACCTCTCCGGAGGGCTAGGACTCCGCTGATGATCTTTCTTATGCTTGTGTTTCTTCTTTTTCTTGTGTTTGTGTCTTCTATCTCGTGAACGCTTCCTCTTCTTGTGTACAGTCTCATGGCTGCTTGGCTCTTCATCTGGAAAGATATCTCTGTTTGTTAATTCCTTTTACAAAATATATCTGATTTTACCTAGTTTAGACTATTTAGAAATAATATACCAGCATGAAAGCTTTACAAGACCAGTCAGACTGGAGGGGATGTGGGGAATAATGGAGGCTGAGCACTGGGATGAACAGAAGATAAGAGCTAGGTAAGGGATGGGACGGGGGGGGAGGCGGTTTGTCAGCATTTTAAAAGGCTTTCTTTTCCATAGTATTATTAAGAATGTTGATGGGAACAAAGGGGTCACAAGGCTCATTTGAATGATGCACAGGCAGAAAGGCCTCCAAATTTTTATTCAATTATGAGTATCATTTCGTTTCCATCACTTGTGATTTTCTTAATTTTTTTTGTTATCTTTTTAGTTCATAATCCTATGTTTTCTGGTAAGTTAAAACATAATATACTAAGAGCATTGTGCACAGGCAAAAATAGTGCTTTGGTGCATTTGTTTATTCACTGATGAAATCATCGTCATCTTAAATCAACAGGAAGAAAGATGTTGGACATGCATTTTCTAATAGAAGGTGAATTTCCTTCAAGTTTACCTACTTGTTGGTGTGCAGCAAATATTATGACAAAGCAGTAGCATTGGAGGATTTAAGTTTTTTTTATATGCATTGTTCTTTGAACTTTCAGCAATAAGCTTTTAATCATATTGTTCTTTTTTTCATGGTGTGACTGGCTGTGGGAAGGGGGCAAAGGTGGAGGCTCCATCTATAAGGGTGAATCTTCAGGAAAAATTCCTTGAATAACTGATGAAGGCCATGCATTATCACTTACCATGTCATATTTATAAATGCAGTTGCTTTACATTTAGGCATTCATTTGTAATCAAATCTTTTGTTACCTTCTAACCATGGCAGTTGAGTTTGAATGAATTCCTCATCATCATCACTCGAGGATTGGGCCCTGAATCAAGAGAACAAATGTACATGAGCAAAGGCACACACACACACACATATACACACACACACATACACACACAAACACACACACACACACACACACACACACACACACACACACACACACACACACACACACACACACAAAAGGGATGAGAAATTATCAGAGAAAAAAAATATGAATGATTATCAGGCTCTTGAAATTCTGAAAAAATACACACAATGATTAAATGACTAAAAAAGAAAATGTATCCCAAACGAGTTACACAGTTATTAGGTATTCATAAATTTAATTAACTTCCTTTCACCTTATTTCCCTCCACACTATGAGACAGTGAGGAATGATTAAAAGTAATTCAATAAACATTTTCACATAATTTTAAGCAATGCTGTAGACAGAGAGACTTGGACAATTTACACAAATTGGTCCTGTTTCTTTTTTTTTTTTAAACAAATTAAGGAAATTTTTAAAGCTCACCTCTGAAGGGGTGACTTGGGT
Source organism: Melibe viridis (assembly GCA_039654465.1). Classification (NCBI taxonomy): domain Eukaryota; kingdom Metazoa; phylum Mollusca; class Gastropoda; order Nudibranchia; family Dendronotidae; genus Melibe; species Melibe viridis. The sequence goes on along the minus strand of JBCIKM010221503.1, from coordinate 22,542 downwards.
TTTTCAGTTGGTGTAGGTATCTGCTGAGCAGCCAAAATAGCATCTAGTGTTGAGGAGGCAAGACTCAGCTTCAAGTTTTCAAGATCTGTTGAAGCATTTATAATACAAGAATGAAGAAAATTTCCGCAAAACTTTATACAGTTAAGCTACTAAGCTTAATATTATCTATCTTCACTATTACTATTTATAACCCACAGTTTTAAAATCTACTTACAACTGGAGCAAGAAGAAAAAAATAGCAAAAAAGAAGGTACATATTATAGTCTAAGGATGGCATAATTGGTATCATTATCAGTCCCGAACTCTACTGTTCTAGTAACTGGCCACTTTGGTGGCATGTACTTCATTCACTTTCCCACACTTACCTACTTTATACTGTCAAAGAAATATGGCTGTAAATAAGACAATCTTGTCTCTGTGAGAAAAACTGTACACAAGCTTAACCCTAGAATGGCGGGAAACGTGTTAACATAACCACTTCCAAACCAACCTTTAACTGAAGGAGACGTGTATGTACATCACAGCTGGTGTTACAGGGAAAGGCTTAGTTGCGAGCATGTTTACATTTGAATTTAACACACTACACATCTCTTGAGTCACCTCTGTCTATTTTGATACTTTAGCCCATGAGATTCTCCAAAATAAGTCACCTGACTATGACATCGACTTTATAGTCTAGAGATCGAAAGGAATCTTGGGATGGAGACCAGTTTTCATAACAGCTGATTCAAACTAAAAATTTTGCTCCCAAATGAAAAATGACATTTTTTGACAGAGAAAATATAAGTGTTTGGAGCAGAAAGATCCACAAAGTTTAAATTTAAGCTTTTAAACTAATTTTTTCTTAACATATCGGTGATTCGGTAACTCGGCCATTTGGTATCCATTCAAGTTTGTTCACAAAAATATACCTGAACAAAAATTGTGTCATGCTCGAATTTAGAATGATTATGATGTCAGGTTTGTTTAAGCAATATGATTAACAGGGAGTATTTTGATGTTGAAATATGAGCAGCTTGCATGGTTAAGATGAAAAAATGACCCTTCTCGGTGCTGCTGCAGATTAATGACATCAATTTTCGACACCTCTGCACATGAGTTAACAGGTTTTTGTGTCATCATGTGACAGTGTTAGGCATGTTGAAAATCTTGTAGTTGGCCTAATGAGCCTGTAAAGTAGCATGATGGTTAAGACTAGTAATAATAAAGTTAAATAACATTATTATTATTCATTTTCTAAAATCAATCAGTGACTTATGTTTACCTTGGCTACTAGTTTCAGTTGCTTCCTCTTCAGTTGTGCCAGCAGAACAAGAAATACTGGCAGCTGCGGCAAACAAAGGCTTGGGTCTTGCTTCATGGTTCTGAGCCATGGGCTTACCACCAGTATGTGTTCTCGCTATATACCTACAGAGTGAACTAATTAATTAAAGAGAAATTAACAAGGAGTAATTTGTGATGTAACTTTGTCAGATTGGCAAAGAATCTCAAAAATCAACAAACATTATTTTCGTTTCGATTTCTATCGTAGTTTTTAAACTTTATAAGTAAAGAGCTGGTATCGAGTGTTAAGGTGTCCTCGAGAGAGCGTAGTCCTCAGAAAGTTTAAACTTACTTACCAGTTCTTTTCTACTCTTATCTTATGAAACAATGTCAGTTGCAAACTATTAGAGTATTTTATATATATTAACCTTAATTTTAACGTTAAATTATCTTTATATTGAGTCTAAATTCCTTTTGCATCTTACAATTTCTAGGTCATTATTTTTTTGTATACTTTTTATACAACATGCAACACTTTTTCAAAAATCGAAAGTAACTTCTCTGTGCTAAAGGCTAAAAACAATACTATTTCAGCTCCATTTTTAACAGCCCACACAAAACGTTGGATGTTCTTTTCTTCAGCGGTTTTTTCTCTTTGATTTTTTTTTTTTAATGTTACAGTTAGTAGCCTCATAATTTACTAATACTAAGTAACCTTTCATCATCTGTACGATTTTTTTCACACCCTGCATGATGAAAAACCTATCTCAGTCAACATCCCTCTGTCAGGAAATGTGGAGTGTTAAACTCAATGAAAAATTCACAACTTTTGTCATCGCAACTTTATTCAGGTATTTGTGTTATTCAACGAATGGGGTATATCTATTGATAAAATCTTTGCAAGGAAGCCTCACTTAATGGATTCAAGTTGTGTACTCTAAATGTAAACTCTTTAGGCTACCATACCTAGGTAAATAATTTTGGAAGATTCAATTCTTTTCTTTTTTACTAGATAAGTTTATTAAACCAATATTAACATTCATTTCAATAGCTCATTGTATGGAAACAATTATTCAACATATTATTCTATTCCTACTCGGAGTTCCTCCATCTAGAGCTCAACAACTTGAGTCTCATTGCTTTCAGAGAGAGGGAGAGTGAGAGACGGGGGAGGGGGGGGGGGGGGGGACGAGGTGAGAGAAAGTGAGAAGAAGCTGCTGAACAGGTGATCTAATGCAGTCCAAAAGTCAGCTTGGTGTGGTATAAAAAGTGTTGGTTTGTTTTGTTTGCTTTTTTGGACAAAGTCTCATTCGTCTTATTGGATCAATATGAAAAATAAGTTGTGGTATCTTAAGGCTGAGGAACTTGTTTTTTCTTGCACATGATTTACATTGCTGAGGATTGCTATAAGTACACACAAAATTTCCAAACTCTGGATTTGATCTTAAGATTTATAACTTAATTGTAATATAAATAGTACAGTGGATACAAGGAAGTTGTTGGGACCTACTGGTTGTTCTTGTTGGATCCAGGATGTTTTTGAGTGTGAGGTGTAAAGGAATGCCCCTCATATTGGTAACCTTTACTCTAAATTGCATTCTATATTTCTTCTACACTGTTAAATCTGCAGTATAGAAATCAGTATATTTTCTTTTTTTATTGTTGTTGCTGCTTGTTGTTTTTAGGTGAAGTTAAAGAAGGTGAAAGATGTAACAGCTATTGACTGAAATGAATGTAAGGCACTTGACTTAGTGCGTAGTATGCATGACCAAATGGTTCAATTGTTCCGGAGACCCCAAGAGTATGGGACGGTCTCTTTACCTAGGAGAACCTTTCCATTGTCTGCGTCAAATTCTTGTTGACGAAAGGCACATGTTTGTTAGTATAGATCTGTGTGTCTGTGTGTGTGCTTGTGCGTGAGTGTTTGTGTGTATATATGTAATGTAGAGACTTAGAGAAGACAGGTGACATGGGCAAGTCTGCATCTGTCACTCATAGCAGGCAGCACATGTTCTTACAACATACGACAAAGTGAACCGCTAGTGAGTGATAGCAATGAGGAGGAGAATGGGAAAAAAGTATTCCAAGAAGTGGATGGTTTATTATTATCCATCATGATGCCATGATTGTGCTCGTTGGATCCCAGGTCAACTATTTGGTATTATTTTAGTAAGAGTTTTTATAAGAGAAAAAATGTGATTACAAATTACCTTGTCCGATCCAAGGTCTCATTCGAGCCAAAGTCATTGTATCTAAGGCTTACTGTATCAAAATAGGATGCTGTTTATTTTGGAAAATGAAAATGTGTCACTTAACCTTATGATTTATATTTCAGAGCCAAAGGCCAGAGCATTGTCTTGGGATGTGAAGATGGAATGGTCAGGTTGCATGATGTTTCTACCAAACCACCGGATTCCAAGCCCCAGGTTTATTTTGACAATTTTTTTAAAGTTTTGAAACTGCTTTCTAAAAGATTTGATTTCCTCACTTTGTGGCATATCTCTCTGTTTTTTGTAAATATTTTACTTTACTTTTGAAAGTGCCTCTCAGTCAAGTAACAACTGGTTTCAACCTCTAACTGCTTCACTTCTTAATGACTACAATTTTAACTCAGTGACATAATCATACTATCTTATAAATTGATTGTGAAAATTGGCACTACCCCTCTCGCCCCAAATACCCTATCTTCACCAGCCAATTCCCCACCAAGTGCCTTGAAGTCATAGCAAAATGGTCTTCAAAAATATTCTTTATATCATGTCGTATATTTTATCATATTGCAATGCAACACAATAACATTAATGTTGAGTTTATTTTTCACAGGGCCAGGTTCACCAGATTTCTATTTTTTCGTGAACTCGTTTGCTTGTTTGATTAAGCGTCAGACTCTCATGCTGAAGAGCATGGTTTCAATTCCTCCAAGCACCATCAGGTCAACGACACCACTGCTGCTGCCTGGGTTGTCCCAGTCTTCCCTTGGCACAAACCCTAGAAGTCAATTTCCCATTGGGGATGAACGAAGGGATTTTTTAAATTTTTAAAAAAATTCATTTTAATGGGTAGAGTGGCCAAGGTTTTCAACATTTCGTGGAAGCCCTATCTTTATGAAGAGAGCTTCACAAAATTATCCACCTTCTTATTATATCAATAACATCCGCTTGGGAATGAAAAATTTCTACTTTCAGACTGTGCTTGAGACTAAAAGCGGACCAATTCAGTGCACTGCCGTACATGACGTTACAAGGTTTTATCACAATGACTTGTTAGTTGGTGATTCACATGGAATGCTGACAATATTCTGCAATCAACAGATTTTGTCTCGACAGAGCCTTTCAAACAACAGTATCATTTGTTTGGCTGTTGTGGAGGAAGAAGGTATTGAGACTTTTTAATGAATATCTTAAGAGTGATACTCTAATTAAGCCTATTGAAAAGTTAAAATATTTAAAGGGAGGTTTAAGAAGAATATCTCTTAACAGTAGTTTATTCTGTATAAAATTGCTACATTGTAAATTTCTAGGAAAAGTATTGCTTTGATATGATTATTTATACCTTAGAGCTGATATAACAAAAAATTGAATGGCAAACATTTTCATTTCCATCTAAGTTGGACTGACATGGTGTTTAATGACCAGATATTGAATTTTATATAAGTACAAAATATTTTGTTTTAATGTGTAGTTTTGAATTTTAATTACGTAACATAGCACAAATATTTCAGTGCCTTTTGTGGCAGAAAAAAATTCAGATTTTCTTTTTTAGTGGACTTGGCATCCCTGACAACACATTTTATAAATTCAGTACCACAAAGTTTTCATTTATGTTTCCCCTTTTTAAAAATTTTTTAAACTCATTGTTGCAACAAGATCTTTGCAATGTTCTTTATATAGATGGCGGCTGTGTGATTGTCACATCAAATGACTCAGGTGTGATAACCGGGTCTTCTTCTACGGCAGAACTGTGGAGAATAGATCTGAACAGCTTGTCAAACAAAGTGTGTACATTCTTATTCATAAACAATTATTTTTTAATTAATTTGTTCCCAGAGATTTGCTATTGTGAAGCACTTTGAGGCTTCAGCTAAAGGTGCAGTAAAAAATATATTTCCTTTTTTTTTAATTACTGTTAATTAAGTGAATTGGTTTCATGATATAAAGAAACTTTGAAGCTCATTTTGTTGCTTCTATTTTTATTTTCAAATTTCATTTTTATTATTAGACTTGGTTGCATAGTTTGCTGGATTAATGCTCTTTGCTATCTGCCTTGTTCAAATAATCATATTCTCTTGCTCAATCTCATCTTATTATTATTTCAATCTTACTTTGACCATCCATCCCAGAATCCTTCTCTTCCGGTAAAAATTGGATGTTTGTCGTCAGTGCAACTCCCAGACTCTAACGGAACCAAGCGAAAATACTTACTGGCTGCTGATAATTCAAAGAGAATTCATGTGATCTGTCAAGGCTCAGTAGTATCGTCTCTACAGACTTCAGCCAATGTCACAGCTGTGAGTCCTTGCTTTACACAGTGTTCTACTGGGCTGTTGACTGAGTGTCAGAGCTGTATTTGGATATTATGTTTTTATGATTATCTGTAATTCATAAGTGCTTTTACGTAGTTTCAGTTTTTTGATAAAAGGTTATTTTTTTCAAGGTCCCTTTTAAATTAAACCAAAAATGCGCGAGTGAAAGGTCAATTGAAATTTATCATTGTATCAATAGTTCTTAAAACCATAGACTTTTCTATGTGTAACCCCTATTCTACAGGGAATATATGAAAATGAACAGAAAATAGTATATGTACAGTGCCAAGGTGAGTCAAAGCCATAGAGAGAAAGGGAAAAAAACAGGAAGACGTCGGAGGTGGGAATCAAACCCAGGACCTGCCACGGCACCGATTTGCCTGGCCACTGTCAGAACAGTGGGCTTACCAACTGAACTATACTATTTTCTGTTCATTTTCATTTATTTCCAGTGCCATCTCCTCTTTTCTTCATTTGATTAGACTTACAGGGAATATATGCTCAAATGTGTTTATCCATTGGAGTTTTCCTGAATATTACGCAGATGACGCAAGGCAGGTTTGTTCCTGCTGCTCAGTTGTCACGGCCACCAGGCCTGGCTGCATCAAGCTCAGACATCCAACAAATTGCTCTGGGGGCCTGCAACGGCTCCGTCTACATCATGCATCAATTTCACGTCAGTTTGATGTCTATGGTTTTCAATTTTAGTTTTCATTTTCAATTTCTTATAGCTGTATTTAGGTAAAAATGCTGGAATTTGTTTTGTTTTTCCTTATTCCATGCAATATATATATTTTATTTTTTTTTCTTTAAATCAGTCAAGTGGCCTGGCTTGTCCTGGTCAAGGCTATTTTTTTTACCATTGATAACATAGTTGATTGGTGTTGGCAACAAGCTTTAGCCCAATGAATTATCTTATACTATTGTTTAGTGTCTATGCTAACAAAGATTATATACATATATGCTGCAGGTGGAAGGGCCTTTTTTTATCAGTGCAGTAAGAATAGGCAGGTTTGTCTAATTTCATTTAAAGCACAATACTTTTCACAGTTTGCCTTTGATTCTTTTTTATTTACCATTGCGGGTATAAATGAATAATTTACTCCTTTTGTCATCTTTAACAATGATTTTGGCAGTTCTGTTTTTGATGAGCAAAATGTTAGTCTTAACGCTAAAGTTTTCAGCTTATAATTAATAAACCCATCTGCATCGACTGTGTTTATTTCAGATCACTCTAGACGAATATGTTAACACCAGAGCCCCAGTCACTTGTCTGTCAACTCTGCCTCAGCCAGACAGCAACACAGACTTGCTCCTCTGTGCCGGTCACTTCAACTCCCTCCTGGTTTTCAAAGATGGGCTGGTTGGTATTAGTATTATCCTTATTCTAGTTTTTTAAAATAAGTAAGGCTTTCTCTTTTTCATTCTAAATGCTGTGTCAGGTGTGATACCCAGTATCAACAGTGTAAACCTTGTGCGTGTTCCTACAAGGTGAAAACATTATTGTTGCCCCATTTGGTCTCCCTTACAAGCCTGTTATCACTCCTGTTATATTATCATACCTTCAATATAAATCAAGACATTTTATCTAATATTATATTCTTTTGTGGCAATTATGAACTTAGTCAGCACCCACTGTTTGGGAATCTCTGTTTTAGCACAACGAAGCCAGTTTTTGCAAAAGGTGTTCCCTTTTCTATTCGTATCCTTCAAATGACAGCTGCAACAACTACAAAATGAAAAAAGGCCCAGGTGCTTTTTGGAAAAATTGTCTATTTCAATATATAAGAGCTTATTGTCTCATTGATGCTGTAACTGTAATGATTTAGGACAAGTCATTTGTTAGGTATGGGATAGATATTTGCTACAAGCTTTGTTAATTTTTGGGTTTTTTGTGGTTTTTTTCTCCCAGCAAACCACTGAATACCCAACACCAGACTGGGTCAGTAACATTGTGACATCAGATCTGGACGGTGATAGCCTGCCGGAGGTGGTCCTGGGTTGTATGGATGGAACAGTGACTGCCTTGAAGTTGTGACCAAGTGCAGAATCAATGTTAATAAATTTTGTAATTAAAATTCAATATCATGAGTTCTTTCTTTTGAGAGTTATTGAAGTACAACATTTCTGACAGATGGTTGATGTGAGGTCCTGGTGGGTTCATCTTCTGTTTCATATCTTTTGTACCAAAGCTGAGTATCATTCTTCTTTTTCCCCTTTTCTTTTGCCTCCTGTATTTGTGGTCTTTTTTGCATTTCAGTCTTTTCCCATTGCCTGCCTTCTGGTATATAACCCCAGGGTCATAATCTAAACATACTGAGAGCTCTTTTTCCCAGTGGAGGTTTAAATATTCTGGGTCTTTCTGAAGGTGGTATTTTAATTTTTCAATGTAAGTGTCTTCTGTTCATGGTTCAATCCTGTCTACACTTCTAATTCTATCATCTTACTTTCACTTTCCCCTTGAGCCCCTCTATGACCCTGAAGTGATGCAATACTGCAGGGTCACAAGTTAAACATACTGACTACTTTTGTACACTAAGGGGGTTTAAAGATCTTGGGTCTTCCTGTACCATAATGCTGTTATATGTGATGGCCATTGCTTATTTTTGTAAGGAGGGATGATATTTTTTGTCATTGTAAATCATCTCTTGGTGGTGTCCATATGTGTTTTGAGAGATGATTTTTATTTTTTGGTGTAAATCATCTCTCTTCTGTTTGTGGTTTGAACTGTTCCCTCTTTTAACTAATTCTTTCATCTTACTTTCCTCTGGGCTCCTCTATGACCCTCCTGTGTCATGGGGCGCTAAAATCTCCAATAAACAAACAAACAAAACTACCAATAAACAAAACGATCAAGTCAAGTCAAAAGATGATTTTGGTCTAGTGTTCCCAGTACATTATGTTTATAAGTTACTTATGCAGTTCTTCAAAAGCTACAATTTAGTTTTTAGACACAAGGAAAAATTAAAACAATATCCTTACAATTTTCAGCACCTTGACTGCCTATCCAATGTGACCTCAGTGAAGGAAATTAAGTCACCCTTTGGTTAGACAGTAGACTAGAAAAAAAAGGGTCCAGAGCAAGATGATAGAATTCGTTCAAAGAGGGAACAGATCAAACCATAAACAATAGAGAGCTGATTTACACTAAAAAATAAATATCTCTCAAAACACATATCGACATCACTGAGAGATGATTTACAATAACAAAAAATATATCTCCAAATTTAAGCAAGGCCATCACTCATAGCAGCATTATGGTTCAGGAAGACCCAGACCCTTTGAGTACAAAAGTACTTGCATGTTTAACTTGTGACCCTTGTGTTATGCACCAAACAGCATTAAAAAAGGGATGACCACTGGGGCATACTTATATTCTCCGTGTCCCCATGGGGGTGTTGCTTGTCTAGTTCAAATGGGAGTGTGAGGATGATGTAAACTAGCCCTTTGTTATGGCTAATTGATGGTGAAACAAACATTTAACATTTTTAGTGTTCAGCTGTTTGAATCAGTTGGTGCATATTTTTACATGTGTGAACCAGTCCGTGCATATTTTTACATTCGTGAACCAGTCCGTGCAAGGAGAGAGTAATGGAAGAGTGCGTTTCCAGTTGAAAATAATGCACTTGTTTGTTTGTTTATTGGTGGTTTTAGGGTCATAGGGGAGGCCAAGAGAAAGTGAGATGATAGAAATAGTTAAAAGAAAGCACCAACCAAACCACAATCAGAAGAAAGATAATTTACATTTAAAACCTCTAAATTATCGTTGTCGTGTTCTAACCGCAAAACTGAAAAAATATTTGTTAGCTGAAGATAGTCCGAAACTCTCAACAGGGATTCGCCATTTGATATGGAACGTCAGTTTGAACTATAGATAGGATATTTCAAAACCTGATCCAATCACATGTGATAAGAATTCCTGCCAATCTTTCTGTCTCACCTTGGAACCACGGTGGAATTGGTCACATTGGCAGTATTGTCACAAAATATACACTACTTAGCCTTACACAAAACAAAAAAATACAAGACAGTTTTCATTGAAAAGATTTAAACTTCTTTATTGAGGATAACTGCCTTGGTTAGAGAACAAATGGGAGTTAACAGTTGAAAAAACAGAACACAAACAAAAGCTTCCCAATTTCAAAAGCCTAGATTCACTCCCTCAAACACAAATTCATACCCAATGGTTTGTTATGGTCCAGTTTAGATTAATTTCATACGCAAGAATAATCTTATATGATCAGCTGGCTTCTTTTTTTTTTTTTTTCATAGTAAAATCAAAATTAACATGAAATATAATTGGCGTAGACAAAAGAACCTTCACCATCATGATCATGCCATTCTTGCGTCTCTTTTGTACTATTCCACTTTTCAAGCAGTTGCTGTAAATATCAAAGGCATAAAAAATTGACACTTTTAAGGAAAAATAATTTCTACATTGCTTGATTTAACTATTGATATGATTTTCCTTTAAAATATACTTGTGGATAGAAATAGCATGCTACTTTACAGAGGACTGAATTTTCGTATTACTGACAAATTTCTTCATGCCATATATCAATGGAAATAGCTATTCAAGACTTATCCCACCATATAAAACTTGTAACTTTTTGAGAAATATATAATATCTAATTTATCGAACAGTGCAGTTGTATCAAAAACCATGTTTCTTTGAGGTTTAGCTTACATTTTGGCACTAGGGACCAAATTAGGTTGCACAAAGTCAACTTGAACAAGAAAATTGTAAAAATTAACTGTTACAGATAGTGTACCATGATGTGCGAGGTAAGGGTTCAAAGTGAAAAATGAGCAGATCTCGCACAAAATGCATGCCATTTGTTGGGATGACGATTTTATGGACAAATTGACATTGCCAACCTGCATGATCCGGGAAAGGCTCAAGAGGACAAATGCAAGGTTAAACTTCAAAGAAACATTACAAGCTTATCCAGTAAATTTGGAGACATATTTGTGTATGTATCATGTCGAACGAGGGCCATAATAGTTACCCATCCTTCCGCATGCCATCTGTAACTGGTTTCAAGAACAGATGTAAGTTGATATCAATAAAAAGGCATTCAAAGAATCTCCAGATACCCATGGTACAAAAAAAAAAATTCTAGTGAGAAAATAGCAAATTGATGTAGGGAAGCCCATCAGTGAACCATGGAGGAAAAAAAAAATGTTAATATTAAAGTTTATGTCACTGGTTGATTTGTAAGAGAAATTTTATTTTTACTTGGGCTACCTTCATGAACATAGAACACGGTGGAAATCAAAATTCCCTGACATTCCTTAACCATGTCCCTCCAACAAGTCTTGAGTAAAGAATCCAATACATACACTTAATCTGTTTCATAAACAGTCATACACAAACAAATGCTCACAAAAATTCACACATTTAATTTTTCATACATTTACACTCAAAAAATGTCCAACGTCACCTCATTGACTTTTTCAAAAATAAGCAAGCATTTGGTGCAGGTTATTGTAAGCGAGAAGGTTTTCCTTTTCTTTGCCTCTTTGATGAAGTCATCTCTACAAAAACAAAGGAAATGCAGTTGAACTCAACGGGACAAGAGAAGCAGAGATAATGGGGATATTTAAGAATGGGACATAGGAAAGCGTTAGAGTGGGAAATACCTGAGCTGTGTATTCCATGAATGGGTTTTGCACTGTAAATTCAGACTTTGAAGTTCCGTAGAACTGATAACAAACAGGTTGTAGATCCACAAGTGAACCACAGAGAAATTGTACAGTAAATCCGAATATCCCGACACCCAAAGCAACAGACAACCATGATATAACCAGTGACAAAATTGTCTCCATCAGAATAAACATAAATTTAAAATATAATTAATGCATAGATGTATATCTTGATTAAACCATTTCCTGTCAGTATGCAGATGTTATGACGTGGCTCCCTTCTTGGCTACAGGTGGAGTTTTGCGCTTCAGCCTCTTCACCAACGGGTTGTCATAGACCCAGTTCTCACCCACTTCATGAAAGTGCTAAAGAGTGAGAACGGAAGAGAGAAAAAAAAAATAACATCATCTTTAACAAAGTCATAACAAAAATTTTGCGTGTTATGTTCAGGGATGCCAGTCAAAATTAGGTGAAATAACTGAAAATGCAAGTCACCACTCCCCACTTGCACAAGACAAAACGCCTTTAATATTTTTTCTAATAACTGACAACAGAGAAAAGGCAAAAGAGAAAGGAAAGTCTGAATTCCTTGTTACAGATTATCGAAACCCAGGAAAGACCTTAGTTAAAAAAAAAAAATTGGGTTCGATTCCCTCCTCTGACGACTTCATGTTTTTTTCCTTTCTTTCTTTGGCTTTAACTCACTTCGGCACTTTGCCTATACTATTTTCAATCATTTGCCAAAAGTATGCTAGGCTGTTCTCAACTTCCACCCTAATCTGTTGTGGACTGGTTCCATTACCCCATTCTATGTTGGACCTGCATGTTTAAGATCGGATGCCATGGGATAGATTTGGATCTCATTTATTCCCTGTTCCCTTTCCAAATGTATCCAAAATATCGTAAAAAACAAACAAACAACCAAAAAAAAAAAAATTAAAAAAAATAAAAAACCCCAAAAAACCAACCCCTTTTGCAGATGATCATCTTAAATTAAAGGTATAAAGATGCCCCCTTTAATCCTTACTATCTATCTTGCTAATTTAGTCATCAGGAAATGGTACTAACAAATGCCACATTAAAAAGCCCATGAACACATTTGGTACTAGTGGCGATTAGGTTGCCTCAGTAGGAGGTGGGTTTGGGGAAGTCCACTCTTGGATCTCCGTTTGCGAATAGGTTGCGACTGAACCAACTCTCGTACCATCTATCCGCAAGTAATTGGAGGCGGGAGATTTAGCACTAACCATAACTTATAGGAATTTCCTAACTCTTTATAACATTTAATGACTCATGAGTTTCCCAATTACCGATACAATGTAACACATTAACCTAAACCTGTGGAATAAAGAGACACAGAATGAATTTTTTAGTTCCTTTTATTGTTGTTGTTGTTGTTGTTTTATTTATTTTTTTTTGTGTGTTTTTGTTTGTTCTGTTTGTTTGTTTTTTTTCTCTTTCTACTCTTGCTCTTATTTCTCCACCAGCACAAATCCTATTTTGTTCTTACTAAATCAACACGGGCCAAACATCTAGTTGGACGGGGAAAAAAAAAAAAAGATCTCTGTTGATGCTCTCTCACCTGGATAAGTTTGGGCATCTTCTCGAAATCAATTAACAGATAAAAAAAATTGCATTGAGCCGTGCCAAAAAAGCCTATAAGGTAGAAACATGTTTACCTTTGTTTCCCACTTAATGTTGGCTTCTTTCCTCTGCTTGGCCTCGTCTCGTTGTATCTGCTCCAGCCTTTGTTTTTCCTTTGTAGCAGCATCCACATTTTTCTCTTTTAGATTCAAAGTCACTGTCCTCCATAGTCTGAAAAAAAGAAATAATGAACTAAAAGTAGACACCTTTCTTATCAGCGTGTTAAAAATGACAGAAACTTTCAGGCAGAAACACTCATTACCCTTTGCTTTGAGAAAAAATCATGAGCAACAAGACTTTGTACAAAAACATCAAAAACATATTTTCAAAAGATGCTCGCTGAGGTGTCTGGTAATATTTTTGACATCACTGTCAGAGGCTTTGATCAGGTACATGAGTATAAAAGAGATAGTTTTTCTTGGTCATCAAGTTTCAAAAGGGGTTGTTATTCTTAGTTATCAAGATTCAATTGGGATAGTTTTTCTTAGTTATTAAGAGAAAATTTTTCTTGGTTACTTAGTTTTTCATGAAATGAAAAAACATACAAGTCATACAATAGAATATCCTGATTATCAGTCACAAGGAAATATTTTATCATTCTCTTAAGAAATAAAACAAAAAATTTAGCATGGCTACAATCATCATCATCATACCCATAATATCCCCTACTCTTACACTGTCATGAGGTAACTACAGCTTGAATCAAAAGCCTGAACAAAATGTATGTTCGGGGAAAATAAACACTTTACAAAAGTTTTAGTGAAAAAGATGTCGAGATTTCATTAATAAAAAATATGACCACTTACTGTCTTGATTCAGTGGGTCCTTGCTTGTCTGGAGGTACAACAATTTTTTTCAAGATGGGTAAAGCTTTGGTGTCTACAAACACTTCATTTTTCTGGGAAATAGAAATAGAAAGCAACAAAATTGACAGAGATGATTGAAATGAATCTATTTTTTTATAATCTGAACAAATCCACTTTTCAAAATGCCACAAAAACTGCTCTATAGAGGATTCACAATGAAGGTTTGTAGATCAAAGACCAGCACTGAAAAAAGCACTACAAGCAAAGTGGATTGTACCAGTAGAGATACAAACCTTCAAATACAAGCTGGAAATCTGGACATATATGCTAAGGAACAGAAAATCCTACTTTGTATTGTTTAAAAATTCTATCAAATTTATCCCACACGTCTCTAGAAATAGAAAGGTTGTAAAAAATTTATAAAGCCTGTAATAAAGCCCACACTGAGGTTGTTTTGGGTTTTTTTGGTAACAATGAGGAATAGACAACACTTACCCCAGTGGCCCATTTCCCATACATGATACCATTCCATTCCCCTTCCACCATCAGGAATGGCTTCTTCTCCTTGGGCTCAAAGGCCTGGGCCGTCACACGGTGCTTGGAACGGCCATAGAAAGGCTGTGGATCACACAAAAAACAGTCACAATAATGATAATAAAAAAATATATATTTATTTTATGATTGTAAAACAGGGATACTTTGCACTGTGAGGTAACTTTGCACAAATTACCTAATGTTCTGTGATCAAATATTTGATTATTATCACCTTGGTGTATCATAAAACTTTTGTATTTAAAGTGTTTTTTTCCCCCCAACACTCATTTTGTTCCGGCTTATGATTCAAATTACCTCGTCCTATCAGAGATGGATGTAAAGCTTGGACCTCCCCTGGTTGTAGACAACGCTGTCTCTCTATTCCAAAAAATTGTAACACGCCTAACAGGCAAATTGTATCGTCATATATGTTACATGTGCATTGTGTGCCAGGGATATGGTATTGTGAAGGGCCTAGAGGCCTTGGCAAATGGCGCTATACAAATATGCTTTTTACTTTTCTTTTTACTTTTATATTATACCTTGAATATTTTTCTTCATAATTTACAAAGAACTCTTGGTAACAGAAAACACTTTGCTTCTGAACACATTTAAGTGAGATAAATTGAGATATCAAATCTGGTAGGATTTTAGGGGTTACTTTTGACAACATTTCTGTTTCTTCAAGCCTGTTACCGTAATTACCCATTATTACTTTAAGTTACAGTAATCACCCATTACTTTGTGATTAAATTATCTTGTCTCTTCTAAACAGCTCAAATATATCCTACAATTGTTAATGAGTGATTAAAGCCATACTTGAAGGCCCTATACCTTTATGAATAATTTCAAGGGCCAGAAAAAAAATGCCTCTTCAAAGTTACCCCAAATTTGACTTCATGAAAATTGGAGAGAAAAAAAAAACAAATCACGGCTGACCTTTCATATTTTGATTTAAGTGCATAAATCTATCATATACAGACATGTCTTAACAAACTGAAAAAGAGATGAAAATAAAGATTGGAAAATTTTAAAAGGCTTACAAGTTAAAAAGCAGGACAAAAAAAAAGGCATTTACAGACTGCGTGGAGAGAGATAATACAAGGTTAAGATTTTTTTACCTTAGTATGGAATTCCACCTGGGCCATGTAACCAGTTTTAGCACAAGCTATGGTGACTTTGCCTCCCAGCTCCACCCACGGAACTGTTAAAATTGACCTGTTTGACACAGCAATCAGATCTCCGTTAATTTCTCTGCTTTGAAGAAGCTTTTTTCATTGTACAATATGTTCAGGAAACATAAAAAATGATTTTAATTGGAGCGACTTCCACAAGGAGCATGCATTACATTACATTATATCAAACACAATACTTCATCTACGTGATGTTTGTAATACAAAAGAAAAAATTCTAACAGCACCTCACACCGGGACAGTCATCTGGCAATCAATTTTATATATAACTGCAAAATAACAAGGAAAATAAGAGTAAGAAAGTTAAACCTACTTTGAAACGCTACTTTGTTAATGAATTTTTATGAGAATCTTGACCAAGCTATGACATCAAATCAATTTCAAAGCAATTACATGATTTCTGTCCAATTCATTTCAGTAATAATAAGAACATAGGACGTCTAAAAAGAAAGAAACAAAATCAAAAGCAATATAAATTTAAGAACACTTACAGCAGTTTCTGAGAGATTAAAGGAAAGAGAGACTGCAACAAGACAACAAAGGACACAGATAGTTAGACAGGCAGTCGGCGAAATATTGAAACACGATTAGCAGGTGGCTTCTAATGTATCCTATGTTGGTTGTGTGCCAGGGATATAGTATTGCAAAGTACCTTCCATAGCCACTGGGGAAAGACAGAGTGTACTCTTCATCATGGTCCAGGACAGATAGCACGGACTGGCCAATCATGTGGACACCGATGGACAGACCCAGGAACTTGGACTTGGTCCAGATGTAGCCGTCCAGACTGATCCGCTTGTTGTAGTGCTCAGCGTAAAATGCAGAAACTGCAACAAGAGAGTCATGATAGATAATCAAACATTCAGTTTTAAAATAATAAATAAATAAAAATCATCAGGATGAAATATTTTTAACTCACAATTTGTAACAGGAAAATAAATTCTTTGATAATTTTTTAACAATTGAACATCTGTCTTCTTCACTCCACTTTGCAAAGCTCTGAGTCTCAGACACTTCCCCCTCTTGTGAAAGTGAAATAAAGCTCCAGGTTTAAGGAGTTTTGGGCAAAGTAAAAGAGAAGTCCCATATCAGACTATTTTGGATCCTTACTTGCACATCAAACAATATCCACTGTATATCATCTGCTGTACTATAACACTTAGTGTTCCTTTCATACTCAATGCAAGCAAATAACTAATAATTAGATATAGTATCAACCCTCTGGGTGAAATAACCTTAACATTAACCTTTGAATTAATATAGTGCCAGCATCCATTTCAATCATGCTCACTGGTGCTTAAAGATAAGGTAATTAAACACCTTGATTGACAGGTTCTCCAGAAATCAAAACTACCATACCAATTATAACATTACAGCTAACTACCTTAAATCTGGCGGAATGTTCAAAATAGTATTACAGTTGACTACACCTGAAGCAATGTCAATGGATGACTAGAAAAAAAGAAAACCTAACTCAGAAGGTCCTTAACATTGTTACCATCATAACTATGTCACACTTGTGGCCCTTCCAGGGGTTAAAATCCCTACATTCAAAAATCTCCACAATCGACTTTGCTACAAGTGGAGTCAACTGTATTGATACATGTGAGTTGGGAGAAAAGCTTCCTACAAATAGAGTTGACTGTATTGATACATATGAGTTGGGAGAAAAGCTTCCTTCAAGTAGAGTTAACTGTATTGATATATGTGAGTTGGGAGAAAAGCTTCCAACAAGTGGAGTCAACTGTATTGATACATGCAAGTTGGGGGAAAAGCTCCCTTCAAGTAGAGTCAACTGTATTGATATATGCAAGTTGGGGGAAAAGCTTCCAACAGGTGGAATTAACTGTATTGATATATGTGAGTTGGGAGAAAAGCTTCCAACAAGTGGAATCAACTGTATTGATACATGCGAGTTGGGAGAAAAGTTTCCAACACGTGGAGTCAAATGTATTGATTATATATATTTATATATATGCAAGTTGGGTGAAAAGCTTTCTACACAAAGGCAACTGTATTGATATGTATTCAAGTTGGAAGAAAAGCTTTCTACTCAAGAGTTCAAAAAGTGAAAAGCGCTCACTGGGTGGATGATGAGAGACTTGTTCAGCGATGAAGGCCAGGTTGTCTTTGGTGGCCCTTGGGACAGGCCCACCTGTGGAGGCCTCCTGTTGGTGCCAACCATCACAAACACACAGACACAGGTAGCAGGTCATAAATGAATAGCAAAAGGATGAGAAATGGTTTAGTAAAAATTAATGAAAATAAAGCTCACCAATCTTTTGGGCAAAAAAAACAATGAAATTAAAAAAAAAAAAGAAAAAAAAAGTGAAATGTTTTTGTTTTGTTATCCTTATCCCTTTATACTGCCTTAGCAGTGTTGGATCACAAAAAATGAAGCAATACATAAGGGGTATTACTCGATCTTAAGCCAAAATATGGTTGTTGTTGCCTTTGGAAGTATCTGCTCATTGAGAAAGACCAATGAGCCGATTTACCACAAGGCATTATGTTAAATAATGAACCACAAACCTGAAAATAGGAGGAAATATAGACATTGTAAAGATCATTCAACAGAAATTTGATTGGTATGGAACTTAGAGAAAAAAATTAAAAAGCAACAAGTTGTGCAAAACGTTTTAAAAATATAGTGACTATGATCAAATGGCAATATGTACCAAAAGTTACAAAAATCAGTACGGCCCTGTTTACTTGCATCTATTAAAAAGCACTTATATACTCTTGCATTGCTTGTCCATAGAGATTGTTACTCACACTGCGTTCTGGAGAATCAGGTAAGTTCCATCGACAACTGAAAGTTTCACCAAGAATAGGGTTGTAAGGTTTTTTAGCAATTTCACTGGGTCGGCCCGCATGAAAAGCACTTAGATACCACCTCAACACTTGGACCATGCGATCTTTTGGTGTAGGCATATCGGCAACTCTGAAATCCAACAGCAGACATATGAGCAATTCTCTATCCTTCCACAAAGGGAATCTAAGCCATGATATCTTGACAATTTTGTTAATTTTTTTTCGCAAAGTGTTGTTACTCCTAATGGCTTTAAAGGCCTCATTTCTTTCAACAATTAATTTGAGTTGATGAACTCCCCATATTAAATCCTTCCTAATATTGCTGTATAAAAATTGGCCTTTTAAATGTATTGGTAAATGAGGAATAAAACAATACACACAGAGTGATGGCTCAGGAATACAATGAATACAAACTGATAAAATCTTTACTTGCCTTAATGGTTTTACTATCCCTATCCAGCATAGAACTTGAGTCAACACTAAATAATGTCCTCAAGGAAGCTCTAAAGAATGTCAAAACTTTTCGAGAATTAAGAGATTCTTAGAAGTATACACTCAAACGGGAATAGTACAGGGTGTCTACAAATAAAATAAGGATGTATGAATAGCCTTGTGGGTTCATAAAACACTAATTTTTTTAAAGTAAATACCCTTAACTTTCTGAGAACATCTTGCATAGGCTAAAAATGAAGTGACAAAAACAGGATGCCCATGCAAAAACAATTGCAAGGTAATATTTACGTTCAACATAAGCCTACATTTTTGAGGACATCCTATATAATGACAAAGAAGAAATAGTGTCTTCTTACTTGCAGAATATGTCGGCATGAGCGTAGAAATCAGCAAACATCTCTAAGAGTGAGCGCCGTTCCAAGATGAAGGTGGGCAACACCACTTTGGTCAAGTCCATGCCGATGCGTACCTGTGACAGCAAGTGGCCAATGATACTGCCGTGCTGCTCCATTGATCCCACTGAGGTTCAAAAAAGTACAACCAATTTTTTTTTAGTCTGTTTAATCTAATTTTTTATTTATCTATTTACGTATTAATGTATTTATCTATTTATTTACCTATATATATCTCCCCATCCCTGCCATGGGTTAAAAAGTATGCAAAAAATAGTATCCTACATACTCTGAAAGGTTTAGAAATAGCCTTGAAACCATATTGTTATTGCAAAGCAAAGCAAACAATGGCTGATTAGAAAATATTTGGTTACATAAAAATTGGTGAGGGAGATTTTAAATTTCTTCTAGAACACAATTTCCAGACAAACACTTAGGAATAATAGGATCATATCAGGGATGTAATTTTTTTTGGGGGGTAAGAAATAAAAAAAGTATGATCAAGTATGATAAAAGATACATAAAAGACAAATGTGTTTATTTTCCTCACTGGCTTTGACCACCATCATCTATGAGGGTGTCATATGAAAGTATCATCTATAACAGAAACAATACTCACAGTCCTCGTCATCTTGAATGTCATATAATTCTGTGTGAAGAGGAAAAAGAGATTAAAACAGCAATACAGATCAGAGGGAAAAATAGGTTATTTCCTATGAATGAAATATGAAATACTTTAAAAAAAAGACAACAAAAAAGTCAAAATTGAAAAATAAAGCTTGTTTGAAAAAAAAAATTCCTAACCTTGTACCCTATCATTTACATTACAGTCACAATCATTAATAAAGATTATTGTCATCATCATCATCATCACAGACATCTAACTTGTTTAAACAAGAAAGTTATGAGAGCACTTTAAAAAAACCCTATCCCTGGCAGGCATCACACATGTAACACATAATGACAGCACAAGCCACCTGTCAGGAGCGCTACAATTTTTAAAATAAAGCCAACATTGCCAGCAATCATGGATGGACCTCCTAGCTTCACATCCGTCTCGAATAGGCTGATTGCTACCTTTCTCCAGCTCCCCAAATGTAACAACTATATTGTTTCAAAAAGAACCAATCACATGCTCATACTTCAGGGTGTTCTAAAAACATGGAAACATGCAGATAAAGTCAAATTTCAAACTTTAAAATCTGAAAAAAAACACAGCTTTGCATATCATTTCCACATAATTGCACTAAAAGAGGTATATCTTTTCATGGAAGATCTCTGATCAGGGTTGACCAATTTGTATCGCATTCACTCCAGAACAGTTTGTAAGATTTTTACAATTTCAAAGGTCCATATAAGATGCTGTGTATTTTTTTGTGGTCCTCTGATTTATCTACGTTTCCGTTTTTGGGGTACTGTCTGACTGCTTCTGAACACTGACCGTCAAAGTAGTCATCCTTGGAGGAGATGATGTTCTTGCTGACTGCAGCGTTGGGCGGGTCCACGGAACTAGAGAGGCCGATAACGCTGGACGACAAGAGGAAATACATGAATTCATGGATACAGAATACAAGCCTGACTGTTATCAACGAGATGACTGCTTTGAACATACTAGCATAAAAAAAATATATTAATAATCCCACCCCCCCCCCCCCCCCCTCCTCTTTAAAAAAAATGGTTGCTTCTTGGGGCGAGGAAGGGGGGAGAGTTAAACATGATATATACTTGAAACACATGGTATGGCTGTTAAATTGCTTAGCTGGTAAGGTACCTAACTTGCATATTGAAGGGCACCATCCTACAAACAACACTGCAACTCTTGTAAACTTTCTAGAAATCCATGATATACAAAAAAAAAAAAAAACAACATTTTCCAAAATGATAAAACTATATTAACAATGAAGAGGAGAAGAAAATCAGATAATAATTACATAGATACGAGTGTCGTGTCATGTTTTTCAGTTACAGCTGAATTCATTTTTGTGCCATAATGTTTATTACAACTGATCTGAATCCATCAGGTGTGAATTTCAACGTTGGTCATGTTATGATATAGGCATTTTTGGGCAGTCTTCCTTAAATGGTCATAATATCTCACTTGTCTATGATCACAGTGCAATGAAACTTTGCAAATGTTCAATCACGATTTTGATCATTGATTATGCTGAGTTTTGTTAAACTATGTTAAACTAAAACATAATTTTTTAGCGCTCTGGTTTTGGGCCTTATTCATTCACTCACCCGTCGTGCTTTGGAGCTTTCTGATCTTCTGCATCATAGAACTCCTCATCTTCACTGGAGGAGTAAGACAATTCAGGCACAGAGTCGGCCATCTGCCCATCTGCAGAGGACAAAACAAAAAAGGATTGTAATGACCTCTTTAGACTGTCAGTAAAGCAACCCCAGCAAAGCTATAACAGTCTGAGGAATGGAGAGGCTCATGAGGTGGAAACAAATCAAGAATCCTCATTTATTTCAAAAGCAAAAACATGTGAAAAGAACAACAACAACAAATGTCAAGTGAGAAGCTTGCTAGGAATAAAAAAAAAAGGTTAAAGCTAGAGAAGTTATTTAATCCAAACTGACACAGAGAGACATGAGAGAGGAAGATGTGGATGAGCATTTTGCATGTATTCATCTTCATGTACATTATCTGAATCACTTTCAGTAAATACCAATGAATAACTAATCTGGTAATTTGTTTGGTTGTTCTTTGTTTTAAAATTTCATCACAACAAATTACTTTGGTTTATTTTCTATTAAAATACAGACTAAGTTAAGTTATTCGCCAATCAAATTGTCAGCCTAAATCTTCATTTGAATTATCCATAAACAATAAACATGACTGTAGTTAGCTCTAAAATAAAGACCCAAGTCCATTTATTCAACCTCTTGATTTGGATAATGTGTACAAAATGACATTGACATTAAAATGGTCGTTTATATCTCAGACAATCCTCAAAGCTATGTTTACATGCAACATGCTTGGAATTAGAGTCAAACTGAGAAATCTATGCTATGCAAATGACTAAAATGTTCTTATGGTACAAACATTATACCCAATGAAATAGATGACCATCTTTCCTTTCCTGAGCATCAAAATGTTATCTTTTTTGTGTGATGATGTTATACTTAACTCATTAACCCCGAGTGGACGCTCCCACCGTCCAGCACTTGGCTCCCTGTCCCCGAGTGGATGCTCCCATTGTCCGATGGTAAAGTACGCAATATTTCGCCGAAAACGAAAGCGTACGAGGCTTATTAGGTTAGTTTGA
>JBCIKM010221502.1:0-46116 GCA_039654465.1 Melibe viridis | reverse complement strand
TTTTTTTCCTTTCTCTCTATGGCTTTGACTCACCTCGGCACTGTGTCTATACTATTTGCTATTCATTTTCATCTATTTCCAGTGCCTGCTCCTCTTTTCTTCTACATTGTTCAGAGAATTATATTTTTGAGTATGAAACAATCAGATAGGAGATTAAGTATTAAAAAAAGCACCTGGTATCAATATTGACAGCTCCCCCATATGTCAAGATCCCTGCAGCTGTAATCGAATTTGCTAACAGCAACTCATTGCAGTCGTTGTCTTTAACTTCCTGTCTCCAGTGGCTTTCTTGATGTTTGAGGCTGTACAAGGGTAAAAAAAGGTAACATTTTTAAAAAATTATCTTTTTAAAGTAATACAATGTCCCTGCCCTATCATGTGTCCATTCTGTATGCCCTGATATATTTTTCCAAGCACTGTTCTAATAATTCTGAGCCATTTTGGACACCTTGTAATGTGATGAAATATGACAAAAGGTCAATATGTGTAAATGTCTTTGAGCTTTGCATTACTTTTTACCTGTCAACAACTTCAACCGCAGCTTTCAGGCGTTCATTCATGGACTGCAGCTCCATCTGCAAGGAGTGCTTCTCAATGACAGCCTGATCAAACAGAGCCTGCAGCTCGTTGACCTTACTCTGGATCAGCGGAAGATCTGCCTCTGATAAATCTTCCTCTTCATCATCCACAAGGTTGTTGGAGTCATCCTCTGGCTGAGGTGGAGATGGTAAGGGCAAGAAAGCAATTAGAAATGAGAGGATTTATGGCTGGTGGGGATTGTTGTTGTTACCGTCAATGTTGTGGAACTTGGTTTTCAAAGAAAAACATAATCTAATTAAGATTTCTATGCAGGCCAAAAATGTATAAAGCAGTAAACGTGGTGCAAGAACTGATGCAGTAAACGGTTAGCTTGTGGTAGGACTTTTTCTCATCATAAAGTAAAGATGAAGGAGACTTAAAAAAACAAGAGCAAAATTATTTACCTTTACTTTTCTCAACTGGAGAGATAACAGAACTCTCCATCGATTATTGAGTCTTTCATCATTAAGAGGTTTAGGAGGCAATAAATGGTAACTATGAGGTTAAGTGAGGATCATTTAAAATTTTTTTTCATACATAATTGAACATCCATAACAAATTCCAAGTGAATTAGGAATTGAAAATACGTTTATTGTGAAGGATGTATGTAAATTGAACCATCTTGTTCAACTCAGAACAATTAGTTAAAAATCTTCAAAGTCATTTACTCTCACTAGCAGTATAAATGGGTATGATCAACAAGAAAACTAAACAAAGCTTATGCATGTGATGAACATTATTATCAAGTCTAAGTGGACAAACAGATAGATAAAAGATTAGGTGAGAAAATGGGGTTGTTCTAAATTCTATACTGGTGGTCACGTGACCGACGGGCACTGAATATAATACCATTAGCTAAAATATTGTCTAGATAATTTTCCCAATGATGAACTTAGCTTTTGTTCGTGCGCAAAAAAAATATAGCGTCAAAGAGACAACGTAGACGGCTCTACAATGTTGTGTGCTCATTAACAAATAGTGCTGGCTCAGCCATGTTGAATGCATCGGTTCCCATACGTCATGTGACTTGAGAGAAATCAAGAACAACCCCATTAACAGGAATTATGTGGAATTGAAAATAAAGGTCGAGTACAGATGGGGTGTACTACATGTTTTCTTTGATCAACTAGTTTTAAAAATTATATAAAGAGAGAAGGAAGAAAGTTCCATTCATCTATCATTTAACGTCAAAATCTTCCATAATGCTCTAAAGGAATTAAATTGGGAAACAGGACAACTTGAAACAAAATGATGATCCATGTCCAACAAAGGCAACTCATGATGACCAGTTTCAATTTGAGTTTCCAGGATTGATGGCTGAGAGGAGAACACACTAAACAGAAAAGTCAGGCAATAACTAGCATGGTTAGTATCTCGAAGGATGACACATGAGCTCAGTTGCCAGTCCTGCTGTCTGATGTATGGCCACTGGCCAATGATGTTGTGCCACTTTACCTTAATTGCCTCATCCTATAAGAGATAAATTTAAAGCATAGAGGTCCCCTTGCTTATAGACAATATCGTCTCTGTTAAAAAAAATTGTAGCACACCTAACAGGAAGCTTTTATCACCACAATTGTTGTATGTTTACCGAGTGCCAAGGACATGGTAGTGTAAAGTGCTAGCATAAAGATGACCAATAACGAATGATACATAAATGCTAGTAAAGGTATCATACATATTAAAATGGCATAGTTTTGTTTTATATCATCTTTTAACTTCTCTAAAGGTATAAAAAAGTACAGATATAACTTTTGTCCTGTAACATTAAAACAGAAGAGGATAGAAGGAAGCCTCAACAAAAAGGAAAAAGTTTAAAATACTCTGAAGGATTGAAGATTAAATTTCTTCATCATCAAAGACAAACCACATCACCCAATGCAGTGGGGGGTCGGGGGGAGGGGGGGGAAGGGATGATAGTGGGAAGCAGGATTCTGGAAGGTGGAGGCAGGAAGCAAAGACAAAGAGTGAACTAAGGGGAAGAGAAGGAATAGCACTTGCAGCGTACACAGACAATGATGAACAAGGTGCATGAAAGGTGAGAAAGGGAAGGAGAACTGACAAAAATAAGAACCACCGACAAAAAACAAACAAACATAATAAACAAAGAGAGGGTGCCAAGGGTTAAAGTGGGGGTGGGGGGGGGGGAGGGGGTGTTTTAACATTAACATATCTTGATGTCTTGAACCAATAAGGAGTACATGAAAAAATAAATGATATCATTCCATAACCAACATCTCCAGGTTCAACAAACTCATACTTTACAAAGACTAGATGCCAAAACCAACGGTGATTGGTGAGGTAGTAATTATTCTCTGACTGGGTGACTCCTTTAGTATATGGCACTGAAGAATAAGTCTTCCAAATAAATTGTGTGTGCTAATAATGATCCTACATGAAGTATTTGAAGAGATCCATATATTGATAATGGGAAAGTTTCCTATAATTCTTTCTTATTTCTTATCCACATTTTGTAAGGGGCCTGCCTGGAGAAGCTCTTACTAGGGCACACACCAGACCCCCCAATACAATTGATGGTCTGTCCTGAGATGACTCTACTAGAATTCTACACAATTTTACATAATTTTTTATGAGTAGCTGCCAACATGTCAACCCCATTGCCAATTGTGATTGATCATTTTCCTGACTTGCTGTAACTGTAATCAACGGAGGCTTGTTTCTCATTGAGTCGCATGTGTGTATGAATGGGCAGGACAACTGACAGCGGAATTTGTCTGAGTAGATTTCATATGTAAAGCAGCAGTAAGCAATATTGAAATTGATGCTGGTGCTTTATAAATGTTAATGTTAGCATATCCTTGAGGTTGCAGTCATAGGTATTAAAGGCAAATGGAGAATATGTGAAAAAAAAAACTTTTCTCCTAGTTTTTTTTAATGATGTGAAATTGTTAGGGATGATTTGCTTCACTGCATAGATGTTTAGGTGGCTAGTGAGGTCGTTTTGTAAGAGGACTGTCACAGCTTACAGTCAGAAGTTCTTAAAGACCAAACATATCATATTTATTCCTTCATAGTTTAAACATTACAAATTCTTTAAATTGTAAATTCAATAATGACGAAAATGGAATTCAAATAAAAGGCTACTCTCTTGTGACTCATAGAATTAAATTTGCAACCATTGCAACAATTTCAATTAGATTCAAAACTAGACATCATGTGTGTGAAGTAACTAAAATTTAATGTAAAGGATCAAAAAATAATTTCTTACTTAAAATTTTGCAAGAAAGTGGACTTAATTTGGGAAAAAAATAGGGTTAAGAGAAGTTACGATTGTGAGGGTTTCAAACATGAAAATAGCAGAGGAAAGTAATATTGTATAAATTTTTTGAAAGCAAACTAAAGTACATTCTGAGATAGCCATGGAAACAAACCCAGTAATATGTAAGAAAACACAAGATATATAAAAAAGGAAAGGAATACAATAAAAAAAATGATCAATCTAGTGCTAGGATATTAATTTGTGAAGGAGTCAAACCTGAAGGATTTTTTAATTATTTTTTTTTTGCAGATGACTTCATGGATGAGGTATGTATAAAGCATTTGCAAATGTGACACTCAATGTTAATGAGTTATCAAAAATTAAAATGAAAGCTTTTAAATTAGTTTTGAACTTTAAAGAAATGTGAGTCTTGAAGACTTCCACAATGGATATCAATACAAATTCTAGTGGTATCCCAAACGCCCAAAGGAAATCCAGAAAAAAAACATTTGGTACATAATTTTTTTCTTTAAATATAACAAATCATGTTGTAAATGGTCCTTAACACTGTTTTTGGGTGTCATTAACTTAAAAATATCATTTTCTCTTTAGTTAACAATATTATTCTAAGTACTGTACTTATAGTTCTGAGCCATTTTGGACACCTTGCAATAGGATGAAATATGGCAAACTGTCTCATTACAGTTACTCTCTGAGTGATATGAGTGTATCATAAGTTAATGGCTTTATATGAAGAGCAAGCATAAACATGTTTCTATTCCTTTTAATTGTTATGTATGAACTAAACTGCATGTTATGATAATCATTTCATACCAAAAGTTGTTGTTTGTTTTTAATAAAATAATTACAAAGTTTACAGAAGCCTTTTCAGCTGTTTTATGAGGTAAAATGATTATATGGAAGTTCCTAAAATATAGGCCAATAGCAAGTATTATCATAACTTTGTCTGACTGATGACTGTACACATAGCAAGAAATGATCATATATCCAAGGGACATTATAATAATTGCTGACATTTTTAAAAAAATACACTAAGATCATTTTGCACATATCCTTTGAGCTGCTACTGAAAACATATTATACAGTCAAAATTGGGCAAAACCATTGCATATAGTTTGAGTTTAATTAAACCACTTTCCAAAATTGCTTTCATTTCCAATCTGGCAGAGAAAATATGAGTATTTTCCTTCTTTTGATCAGCTCCCAGGCAATACCAAGGCATCTTTAAAAGGTAAAAATCTTTTGCCATAGTAAAATGTGTTTTTCATTCTAAAGCTTTAATAGAAAATATTTGTTTTCATGATGACATAAAAAGTTATGATGAAGGCAGAGGCAGACAGGTGACAGTCTTGCCTCTCAAACCAAAGATTGTGAGTTCGGTTCAAGATCGATGAATGGCAAACATTTTTGGAGTCTTTTTCTGGTTGGTTGTCACCTCCTTGTGGCAAAGAGGTGTAAAAATCACCTCTCAACCATAATGTTGAGTCCCATGAACAACAAAATATGTTGGGTCCTATTTCTGGTACAAGCCACTCCCAGGTCCTTAATAGGTAGGATCAAGCAACTTGTCCTATCAGAGATGAATGGTTAACTTGGTGGTCCTGTGTGCACCCTGCACATGTAAAAGACCCTTGGTAGTAAAAAATAAAAAAAAGAGTAAGCAACAAGGCCTCTGCCTGGGCAAAATATTAATTCTTATCACTGACATTTATGCTCAGCACAGCTGAGTCTGTCAGTTGAATGGAAGAAGAACTATTCTGCAAAGCAAATGATCTAAGTGTGCTGTACTGAAAAATTCTTAACTTTGATTCAGTCTGAGATTTAGTTGCTTTTTTGTTTTCTTGTGTCACAAATTCAGAATAATACATGCATGAAACGTGATGGAACAAAGTTGCTAAAAATTGAAATACAAAGAAACCATTGTTTTTTAAGAGTGGTGGAAGGAAAATATCACATTACCATGCAAAACAACCTCAAAATCATCTTCAAGATTTATACTTATTGTGTATCAAATAAGAGATAGAAAAAGTGGTGCAAATAAAGCAAAGGAATGTGATCTACGTAAATGATTTAGAAAGAATGCGGGTTGTAGGATTTGGGGGAAGTGCTGGAAGGGATGAATTGTATTGAAGCCATCACCGATAAAAATAATGAAATTAACTCTTAAAACAGTGATCAATGGTGCCAGTGTCGATTGATATTTCCCGTGGTTCTTGCTATTACTACGTGTTTACCACAAAGAGTAAGTATTTTATAAACCTATATACACTTTGGCACGGTATGAGAACACCAATGGTGTTTTTTTTTTAGATAACATTCCATTTGTCAGCTTTTGTTATGATTTTAACTCCCTGGTTAAAGTTAAAGGCCAATTATAATGGGTGATAACTATGAAAAGAAAAGATATTGGGTGCTTTCTAATCATTTCTTAGCTAAATATATGTCAGATTTTCATGATGACAGTGATTTTGTCACATCTGATTATGAATTAGCTCCAGGAGGGGTGAAGAAGGTGGTGACTGATACAAGTTTTAATGGGGATAATCTCACTCCTCGCACTGGTCATAAAAAATGTCATTACTATAAAATGCCTTGATAGATTTTTAAAATTCAAAAAAGTTCCTTTTATTTGTTTTGGATTATAATAAGCACACATACCAATGGAGTATATTTTTTAAATCAAGCTTATGAGGAATTTAGGTTAGTCATGAAATTTTATTTATTTATTTATTGTTTTTTACAACAGAAATATCAAACCACAGCCTCTTTATTTTTATACAAAACAAAACATTTAAAATTAACATCATTTAACTATTCTTCTATCTTTCTCCTTTACAATGATACCAAACATGATTATTATCAGTTTAATCTGTGCCGTTGAGTAAGAGTTTTTGGACTGCTAGTCACAGTTGAAAAATCTATCTCACTTGTCACCTGGCGTAAACATGGAAATGGCCTGGGATTTTAAGAGTTAATATCGATATTTCCAATGAATGAAGAAACAATAGTTTTTGACAAGCAAGTCATATGAGGGAGGAGTTGCCATCAAGAGAATCCTTGCAAAGTGGGACACAATATTGCATGAAAGGAGAATATATCACAGCCAAAACCAGCTACAAAGGAAAAACAGGATGAAGGCTTGTACCTTTTTCTTCTTTACCACTGGCACACGCTGAATACAGGATGAATATTGAAACATAAACATTACAATATGGTACACATCATGCTTTATGGAAAAATAAAAGATGATTCTTCAAAGCAGATTCTCTGCACTGTCATCAATTCTGTAAATAGAGAGTCCTTTGTGCAATATAATGCATGAGGGAAACAGAAGTAACGTTCTGTTTTGCACTAGATACAGGTGGTAGTTTGTCATTTCTTTCCATGCAAAGTATGAACAGACAAGCTACCCATTTACTACTAGGTGAACAGGAGGACCCAGAATGGCTGTCAGCCATAGTAATATATAGACATGTTTCCCAAGTGATCCTAAGAGCTGTATAAACTGAGCTGCTACTGCACATTTTCTTATGAAATTAGTTCATATGAGTGAAAAATAAAAGTAGGTGCAACTCAAAAAAACATGTCAGAGAGTAAAACTTTCAGAACTATCATAAGCATAATATTTTAATCCCAATAATGTGGTGCATCTTAGATGCATAATTTAAAAGAATGATACGTGAACTGATAAAAAATATCATCATAAAAGATGTGAACATGATAAGCCCTTGATATTACTCTACTCAAATGATTATTTACCACTAGAATTTTTACGCAAAGAAATTTTGTAAGAAATCAAAGCTTATAATGTAATAAGATTCTTGTTCACGAAAAGAGCTACAACAAGAACAAAACAACCCCATCGGATAGGCACCGGTATGTAAAACTTGTAGCAGTGTGTAGTAAGAGTATCACATGCAAAATTAACAAGTGTATGCCATTGATGTGGTTCATTCAAAACTCGCTGCACAGGTTTAATGAAGGAGGACTGCTTCAAGAACCTCAAAAACAATGTTTATCTTTTTGAAACTTCCATTTGGAAAGATAAGGTTCTTGGATTAAAAAGAGAGAAAAAGATCTCTGATTTCTGCTGGCAAGAATAAGTCAGGAACTGATTGAAAAAAAAATAGTGATCTTTTGTCAGGGTTAACTAAGAGAGTTCCATATCTTCGGTTGCAGTTTAATTATTCAACACAGATTTGAAAATCGAGTGCATCCACTTCTCAGGCCTGGTTCAGCTCTATCTTATTATCAATCATTCTGCCATCTGAAGTGACAGGATTTGAGAGGAGGACAATCTGATGGTGACAGGCAACCCATTCAAAACCGTGTGCACTCCCTTTTTAATAGAGAGCTACCTTTCTCACAGAGAAAACTTAAACTATTGGTTTTCAACAGTGCTTCATAAAGATATGGCTGTAGCATTAAATTTTCAAATAATATCAAAGTTAAGATTTTGTCAACTCCAAAGTAAATTTGTTTATATTATTGCTGTTTTCCACATATACAACACTCTCATACAGATAAAACAGTGGTTATCAATCATTGAATCAAAAAATCAATCCCCAGTTAAGCTAGCAAAGGGAGGATTTCTTTCACTAGAAATTTTTTTTTTCTTCAGGTAAGGTTTAATCTCTCTAGTTAAATGACCTTGAGTCATTTATTTCATTGTCACAACCTGACTTGATGAGAACAGAATGAAGATTACATTTCTGATAACTGAAGGGTTTTTAAAATAACAGATGAAGTTATATGGATGGGGGTAAGACTTTTTCTTTCCCATCATGCCATTCCTAGGCAGATCCCAGGGGTTTTTCCATTTCTAAAGGTATTAAACATTAATTAGAATAAATAGAATTTAGAATAGAGATGTGGTTTACTTGTTGACAAAAACAAATTTATTTATGTCAAGAATATTTACAGTTATACTGTTACAGGGTGACAAAGATAAGAATGAGATGAAAAGAATTATTGTACATGCAGGCGTAATGTCAAATACAACAAACTAAAAAGTTCACGAGGAGAAAGATATATCTGTTACAGTATGGGTTTTGATCAGTTAAAAGGAAATTCATATTTGAAAATTATTACAAGAGCCAAAGAAGTTGTGTATTTATAAAACATATGGAGACATCTGAATGTAAATTTAGCAGCAATATCAAGTTGAGAACGGAGCAAGAGAAGTGGTGTTTCATTTCAGGTTGAGCTTTGTGACAAGATAACAACAGAAGAAGAATTAGTTCAGAAAAATTTCCTCTGATTGAGACCTTATGAGCTGAAGGCTAGAGAGACTAATATTACCAAAAAGTTCTAAAGCTAAGCTCAAATGATAAGAAAAACAAATGATAAAGAATTAAGCTTTTACCTTAGCCATCCGAAGTCTTATCTTAGATGCATAATTTGAAAGAATGATAAGTGAACTGATAAAAAATATCATTATAACAATCAATACATAGTTTATATCTATGAATTCTTTTTAGATCAGATTTATATAAGAGTATATTTTATAGATAAAAAAAATAAAAATTACTATTGAACACATTGTAAACTTAAACAAAATTACCCTCAGATCAATTAACTACAATAGTTTCTTTTTCGTTTCAATATTATAATTACAAAGAAAAATAGATAAGTTTAAAAACTTCCTTATGAATATAGATTTGATCAGAAAAAAAAGAAAGAAGAAAAATGATATGTGCAGAATGTTTTATATGCTTGTTGTTAGTGAAAAATACAAAATCAATAGATCAAATTGATCTCAAATATGAAAATTTGGAAAATCTGGTTTGAGGTCTGATATAATAAAAGTTAAGGGTTTTGTAGCATCATTTTGTGAGTAAAACATATAAACATAATTTACATGTGGAAAACTTTGCTTGAAAGAACTTTATTTCAAAGAAATAGGATTTGGTTCACACATGTCAATTTTCTCAGGATAAAAAATTAGTTCAGATTTACATACCTCTTCCTCTTGCTGTTTCTGCAATCTGTCGTTTTCTTCAATTTCTCTTTCCAATTCATGAACTCTCTCTAATGCTGCTTTCAAAGGACCACACAGACGTGTATATTCTACAATAGCAATAGTGTAGTGGACAAGTGTGGCACAGTCTTCACTAGCGTATTTGGCTCCTGCTATGGTCAAACCTTGCCTATTACCAGGGGATGGAGATCTTTGCTTCACAGCCAGAAATTGTTTGTCTGAAAGTAACAGTTTAAGGAAAACCATAAAATGTAAAAACCTGAAAAAATAATGATAGAAAAACCAACCCTTTCATGTTAACAGATTTCATTGTAAGACTATATTAATGTTAACAATTGTTTTATGTCTTTGCTGAACATACTTCTGAGTGTTTGTGTGAATGTGTGTGTGAGTGTGTGTGTGTGAGTGTGTGTGTATGTGTGAGTGTGTGTGTGTGTGTGTGTGTGTGTGTGTATGTGAGTGTGTGTTTGTTTCTCTCTTTCTCCCTTTCTCTCTCTCTCTCTCTCTCTCTCTCTCTTGCTTTCTCTCCCTGGTATTAAAAACCACAAAGAGTATGGAGAAGATAGTGATTAGATGTCATTGAAACGCTATTCTTTCTTTTCTATACATTTCTCTCTCGTTCCTTTTAAAGACTGAGTGTCAAAGATACAAGAATTTTTGCAGTTGGCAATTCAGAGGACAAATTTTCAATAACAGTTTTTATGCTCTTATGGATGGACCATCATCCAAATTTTCTATGATTGGATTTGAAAATGGTTTAATCTCAAATCATCCTCCAGATGGCACGTGGATGAGCTCTGAATGTTTTTAATTTTCTGAAGATGCTCAGTACATTACATCCAAAAATAAGGTTGCACTAAGTGGGAAGAACAAAAAAGAGAAATAGAAAATGGAGGTTAAAAATGAGAAAAACAAACAGACATTGATAGAATTATATTGCTGATTTACCTTGAGCATTTTCTAGCAAGCTTCCCTCCCCTGTCACACCCAGCTGGCCATCTCTACTGCATGCCAGGTAGCTTTCCACAGCTAGAGAAAAGAATTTGATGAGAATCAATGTAAGCATCACCACCAATACCATCCAATCAAATCAACACATGAAAATGAAACTAGTATCAGATAAGATAAACTTTATTAGTCCATGAATTGGATTGCATTTCACAGAATAGAGTATTGCTACCTTGATTTCTTGCAGTTACTAAATAAACAAAACAAAAAAAACCCATAAAGCTTTCAAAACTTTTTAATAGAGTTCCACTAAAGATTCATGATCCTCGTGAATTAACCTGTAGAATGGCAGACAAAGCTCACTGTTGGTCAATTCAAATGGCACGCTATTTGAGACTCATTTATGAGAACTAAATTTTCTGTAAAATGCTCACTGACATTTATTTCATTGCTAGTGTGAATAATTTGGACCCATTTTCTTACAATAATAAAAGTGGTGGAACAAATAAGGAATTTCACTAAATACTGAAAAACATGACAGACTGACAAAAGTAGCTTGTATTTCATTTCAGTGATCATGCTGTTGAGGGAGTAATTTTCTTGGGAACAAGAAAGTACACAATGATAAAAATGGCAATGCATGTAGAATAAAATTTACTTGAAAGGTGTTCACTGTTCTGCAAAAGAGACGTTTTGAGCTGTGCGACTCTTTGTTGTAATGACTTCAATAACTAAATGATGGCTACAGGATAATCTGTTAATGCAGTTACTAGTCATTCCTTTGCATCAAGAAAAATGTCACTAAAAAAATAAACTCTGATGAGGTGATGCATGTCAAAGGGATTTAACCTGTAAGTACGTCTGATGGCAATCCATCCTCCCAAGACACGTTGTGGAGCATATCCACAAACTTGATGGAATCTGTCATTGTCTGTTGCATGCTCTTCCACTGGGTTTTATCAAAACGGTCTCCAGTTTCTTTCCCCTTGGCTGTGAATTACAATACGTTGGATTACTTCAACTTTCAATTGGGTCAATTCTTTTTTAACCACACCATTCCACCATGGTAACCCCACTTAAAAAGAAGGCAAAAATTATATTTGAGGGGTGCTGTTTGGTTAAAAATGGTCCTGTTGATGATAAATTGTTATATGATTCTTAGAAATGATTATTATAACTCTTTAATTATTGCAAATTGTCTTTACAATGAAAAAAAAAACCCTTTAACATGTCATAAAAATAAAAGGAAACACATTTTAAATCTCAATACTCTTATAGTAATCTCAGACTGATAAGATTTTTCCAAACTCAAACAATATCTTCTTGAATTTTATCCACTAATCACTGAGACTGAATATTATTGTTGATGTGACTCATTGTAAAGTTCAAATACAAATAGAGAACATTTGTACAGCTTTAGTGAGAGAAAAATATAACTTTTCCAGTTTCAAGGACCAATTTCATCAGGCATCTGTCCAGTGCATGAAGTAACAAAGCATAAAGAATTACAACAAGGTGAGAGTGGCAAACTTTTCAGTGACAAACCAAAAAAATTCAAAAAGGTTTCTAATTAAGATTTCTTTCATACTTCTTTTTTGTTATGCCTTGGAAAAAAAACCCAAAAACATCCATCTGTATAAAGTAAAACTTAAGGAATTGATCAAAAGAGAAAAGTGAATGTGAATGATGGGCTTGGTGCTTTTTCTAATTTAAAATTTTTTTCATAATTTTTTTTGTTTTGTTCTGCCAACATGGAAAAAAAAGACATCCATCTGAATAAAGTGAAACTTAAGGAATTGATCAAAAGAGAAAAGTGAATGTGAATGATGGGCTTGGTGCTTTTGTGCTCAAAAACATTCTGCTGGTGCCTTGGTGACTTGTAAGACAAGAACCCTTCAAATCATTGTGCTGACATTCCATCTTTTAGATGGAAATTTTGTGAATCATTCACACTCATATTCTTTAAAGGTTGTTATTTTTTTTTTTCAGGATAAACTGTGAAAATTAATTGGAAACCATTAGAGCACAGAACACATTTTGTGGCATTCAATCTGAAAAAAAAAATATGACTCTGTGCTTTTCTATTTCAAAATGTGCCTTGAATGAGTCCTTACCAGATCTTCTACCCTCAGCTGAAAAAACACCAAAGCAAATTAATTTCATAAAATGTGCATTGCAGGAGAAACATGAAAGTATAAGAGTAAACAAAGGAAGCACAGAATGAAAAAAGATAATTTTTCAGCAATATGTTTACATCTTGTAGTAGGTGAAGAGAGTTCATCAATATCAGACTCAGTATCTTGACTTTCACCTGTGGAGTTACATGAACGATAGCCTTTCAACAGTTGTGATTATATTGGGTCTCAAGGTTAAAGAACGTTGTGACTGCGAGTTCAAGGAATAGAATTGAAAAATTAGAAGATACAATAATATAAAGGTAAAGATAGTCTGTTGGAATGTTGCTTTGAATATTTTGCATCCCATTTGTTTCTTCAGTAAGAGTAAGAGAAATTCAATCTATCTACTATTTTGCAAAAGTCTGATTTCAATACAGATTTTATAAAATGTCTGATTTCCCATATCCTTGAAAAATTATGATAACTTATGACAATGCATGTCTAAAAATATTGCTTTGAATGGTGTGTAATGTCTTGCAACTTTGTTTACTTCCTAGATGCATATGAAATGTGATACTCTTAATAGAAGAATGGAAGTTAGTATTTTCTGCACTCCCACCTACACCTGCTTCTGTTTAGGTATTGAAACTTCCTTCGAAATCAAGTTGACCCTCAGAACAAACACTCCTGATTCAAAATGCCAAGATCTTATTCATGGAAAATAACACACAAAACAAAAATTAAGAGTGTTCTAGTCCAAAATAAAAAGATCTTACTTTTCTTGATGATAAGTTTTGTACTGCTTGAGCTGGAGGACATCCTTGAAGACAATTCTTCTTTTCCTCCATATGCATCTCTCACTTCAGCTATTCTCTGTGACGGCAGTCTTTTCCCAATTAGAACCATCACCATCTCAATGACTTGACCAACAAGGTTGGGTGGGTTGGAGAACGCCCTTACATGCTCTATCACACTTCTGTCTACTTTGTTACGCCAGAACATGACCTTTATTAATAGAAGCACACACAGCATCATTAAAAATAGAACAGAAATAACGATGACTATATAATTGGTTAATTCTACAGTGCATGACATATCTGTTTGAAGTCCTTGGGGCAAGAAATAAAGTTCAAGGAGTGAATAGTTCAGATGTGGCCTTCGGTATCACCAAGCACAAAGTGGATTTACATAAGTTATAAAAAGCTCAAGGAACAAATTATTCAATGATATTGAAAAAAGGATAAGCTTGAATCCCTATGGTCCTTAATCATAGTCAAAGATTGTGAAAATAGTAATTGTAGGAAAGACAAAACCATAGAGGAAGGTAAATGAATAAAGAAAATAAAGAAAATAAATTGTCTAAAAAAATCTATCTCCATGGCTGGGACTCAAACCATGAATCTCTGGATTGCCGGTCCAGCGTGCTAACCATTACACTACCAAGGCTGTCCGATCAGACAAAACAATTTGGATTTTCATATCTTTGAATTTATGACCCTGTTTGAAACTTGATGATAATAGGCCAATTTAAATATTGCAGTTATTCAGATAAATTGCTCTCATATGAATCTGAGTACTGAGGAGTTCCATCAGATACTTACTTGTTCTTTGGCATAAGCAAGGTTTGATCTACACTCTTCTAAATTTGTTTGAGCCTCAACCAGTTCCTCT
The DNA here is from genome assembly GCA_039654465.1 of Melibe viridis. Classification (NCBI taxonomy): domain Eukaryota; kingdom Metazoa; phylum Mollusca; class Gastropoda; order Nudibranchia; family Dendronotidae; genus Melibe; species Melibe viridis. The sequence continues at coordinate 31,580 of JBCIKM010221502.1, read as the reverse complement.
TTTGCTTGAACTTGTCTTGTTTTCAGAGTTGCCTCCCTCATTCTATCAAATTCTGCGTCGTAGTCATCATATTCTTCTGAAATTTGAGAAAGATTTGTAATGACATTTAAAATCAATTCATTAACTTAAAAATCAAATCATTGCAATAAGTGCAATCAAACCAGTATGTTGATATCTTACAAGAAAATTAACATTGCATCTCTACATTTTCCTATGTTAAAGAACTTCTTTCAGGATTCTCAAAGTCACAAAGAAAAAGTATGCTTAGAAGATGTATTTCTTAAATTTGAAAAGACTTGAGAAAGAAAACTTTGCAAAAGTTTAAATTTCATACAATTAAATCACCTTCTTTGAGCAGCTCATCCTCCTCTTCCTCTTCCACGTCAAGTTCATTCAACTGTAGGTAAGCATCTAGCGATTTGCTCAAACCTACTTTTGCCTTCAGCTTTTCTAATGATGTGGCTTTAGCTGTCAGCCGGCGTAAAAGCTCTGCTGTATTTTTCTTTGCATCCTCATATTTACTGGTTATTGTTTTGATGCCTTTTTTCATCACTTTTGCATCTGCTCTTGTTTTATCCAGGGTGAATAGAACTTTCCTAAAATAAATGAAGAGGTGCATAAAACAGAATTATTTGAAGCTGCCAGCAAATGAACATATGATCTTTAAAACTACTTGAAAAGAATTGCAATGATGACATATCAAAAGATAGAGAAAGAACAAGATTTACTTTATGCTACATAAATGAAAAATGATCCAAAATCTAATAAAATGACATTTCAATATTAACAATCAAGGAAAATTATAATCAGAAGTTGCCTTGAACAATAATAAAATCGAACTGTAAAGAATGAAAAAAAAACATCAAAACCTATTTTTAAGGAACTGCAATATCTTACTTGAGCTGTTCAACACTTTCTGTTCGCTCCTCAGATTTGCGGAAGTACAGATAGCGATAGCACTCCATAAATCTTCTGAATGTTGTTGGTCCAATATAAACCTCATTCTTTGCTGTGATATTCAAATCCCGATGGTTCAATCTATTTGATCAGATACAAAATGGTTAAGGAGCTCATGGAACTTATTGAAAAATTTTGAAATATTTTTGGAGTGAGATTTTCATTCAATACCATTGCTCATGAAAAACATACCATGGCTTAAAAATAACAACTACTTAAATGAAACATCGAATGCTTTTTAAACGATCAACCACTCCTTTCAGTGCAGCAACAATGAATGAAAAAATTGCAATTGCCATGAGCATCAAGTTCATGTGTTTGAACCAGCATTTTGTAAAATATGTCTACTACAATAACTGCTGTAGTGTTTAGACAATATTATGATTGGTCTGTAATAAAGCAGTGATTAATTCTTTGGTTAAAAAGGAAAAAACCACTGACTAAAGTCTGCCTAACTTGCCTTTTTGGGACAGGATTCCTTCATTAACTCTGTAAAAATTTCATTCTTAAGGGATACACATTAAAGTCATGTTGTGTAAAGTTTTATCTTCCCATCCAATGTAAAGGGAAAACAATATTCTAGTCTTATACGAATTGGGCACTCAATCCCATGTCCTGTGTGAATGTTATGCATATAAAAGAATCTTCAGCAGTTGAAAATAAAAAAAAAAAGAGTAGGCCTCAAGGACAATGACCAAGCAAATTTCCAATTTAATTCATACCACTGACAGATAAGATAAGATAAGATAAGATAAGATAAGATAAGATAAGATAAGATAAGATAAGATAACACTTTATTAGTCCCCTAAAAGAAAATTTATTTACAAATATGAATGCTTTAAGTGAATAGGTAAAGAATAAAGTATATACAAATTTCACACACACACACATACACACACACATACACACGCACACACACATACATACGCACACACACACACACACACACACAAACACACACACACACACACACACACACACACACACAAAAGTAAGTTAGTCAACATATTCTCTAATAAGATTTCTACCAGTAAGAATGTGATCAAGTCAAATGGGAGAAGAAGAAGATGAAGAAAGAAATGACAGTAATGAATGGCTGCACAAGGATAAAAACTAGTGAAAAAGCCTCAAGCTGGCAGCCATCTTGAAGCTCATTTTACCTGATTCTTTCCTGCAAGATGACTTTAGAATACGGAAGATTTGGAACGGTAACAGTCTGAATCTTCAACTGGTCTTTTTTCTTTTCATGAACTTTGATAGTTGTCAGAGATATTTCAGGACTGACATCTCCAGCCCAAGGCATCTGCTTGCAATCGCGCAGCACAAAACTGTGAATATTGGCCAAACTGGTAGTGATGCTCTCCCTGTTGAATAAATAGAGTCAAAGATTGAAAAACAAGGCATATGATTGCTCAGAGGTCAGGAGGTTGTGGTTAGAAAATGGTGCTGTCATAAATGCAAATAAAGGTTAAAAAAAATGTGGGATTTTTCCCCCCTCACCTTAAATCCTCAAAGTCTTCAGTTAGTTGATGTTTTGCCACAAAGTAAGCAGCTTCCCCAAGCAGGGCCTCTTGAGGCCAGTCACACAGCCAATTCATTTGGCAGCCGTTCAACAGACCAGGGTAATTACTGAAGACAAAAATGATCCAAATATTAAAATTGAAAGACAAGATGTCAATGTCGTGTAAATAGCTTTATTGTAAGTAACAGCAAAAGATAAATTTTTTATTGAGAAATCTCACTAAAAATTTGCTGAAAAAAAAAAAAAAATGCAGTCTTTTCTTAATTATTACAAAGAGAAGGACCCTAACCAGGTTCATTCTGCAGTTCAAGGGGTTTAATCTTAACAAAATTAACAATTTATAACAGAAGCTGTGTAATGAGAGCTTTTATTGAAAAAAAAAAAGACCAAAACCAAGTACACAACCAGGTAAAACTAAAAAAAAAGAAGATTAAATTTTTTAAGGTATAGAAAAGAATTGAAATGGAAATTGTTTGATAAGGTTAAAAAAAAACAGGGAATACCTTGCAGCTGAACTAAGAAGCTCATGACTTGGTTGTAAACAGATCAATATGTGGAGATTGCTCTTGACTCGAGAAACAAAGAATTTCATGGGATCCATGGACAAGTTGGGATATTCTCTCTTCATGGCTGGATGAATTGCCTGCAGCAGGCCGTCCATTTCATCATTGGAGAACAGATGTGGATATTCCCCACTGATGAGGAGACTGTTTATAGCATCCAAGTATACAGGATCAAAAAGATCACGAGCCTGGGGAATGAATGCAAAAAATGAGTTAATTAACTTATTTGTCAAAGAGAAACTAGTATGACATAAGGGCACAAAAGAAACAAAATTTCTTAAAATAGTTTTGTGTTATTAAACTCAATTGAACATGAATAAAAAAAAAATTAAGCAAATATCTCTGCACATACTATTGCTGTTATTGAGTTTGGTTAGACAATTATTGATACGGTATTATGTTTACCAAGTATCAATGAGAATATTTTATCAAAATGAAACAGAAGTTGAAGATGAACAGCTACAAATACCATTAGCACTGAGAAAATAAAAATTTTATTAAAGAGAGGATACAAAAACTTTTCCTTTTTTCACATGTAAATATGATTTCCTCTTAAGGTCATTTTTCAACATGAGACTTACAGTGAACATCAGGGAAATAACTTTGCCCTCTGACCCACTGAGTCGAATGGCAGATCTCAGACCATCAAAGAAGTTGCTCTGTTTGGAAGTGTCCATTTTGTGAATGGGGATGTCAGCCACATGAAGGGCCAGTCGTGAGAGAGTTGACAGGTGTGAACCAACTGACCCAACCAACAGTAGATTGCCCCTGGAATGGAATAAAATGGAAAGAAAGCAACCTTAAAAAATGCTGTGATAAAAATCTAATAATTGATGGTTGCACCTCAATAAGTACTTCTGAAACCATGACCAATGACGCTAATTTTGCTTAATACTTACTTCTGTAAATTTTTTAATGATTTTGATGCTTTCGTCTTCCTCTGTGATTTGTACATTATTTATAAGTTTGTTCTTTACCTTACAATTTTAGCATTGCATCTTCCACCTAACTTTTTCAGCAAATCTTCATAATTTCTCTAAGCGTTTTTAATATCATTTGTTTGTAGTTCCAACCATTGCTAGACTGACAGCAATGTCTACATTGAGTGTATAAATAGAATTGATAGCAGAAATTTTTGTGAAACTGAAAAATACATAATGTATAATGGATGTCATAAGAAAGTTGAGAAATTAATATAAAAAACAACTGACCCATGATGAAAACTGAGAACCCGGTGCAATCTGATCACGTGTTGGATGATGAAATCAGACAGCATGATGTTGAGTCTGACATTTCCAAACTCCTCATTATAACGTGTCAAATGAGTGTTCAGACAGCTGTGAAGGTCCCCAATGTTTTCAATGGGTTGCAGAAGAACCTAGAAAGAAATAATAGCAAATTATTTGCATAATCTCACTAAAAAATGTACCTCGATGATTCAGAGACGCGATTCTACTCATATGGACAGGTAACTAATGCAGAAATAAATTCTCAAAAGTAAAAAAAAAAGGACCTTTTTCAAGCAGGGTTTAAAAACAGAAGTAAATGGGAAATGCAGTTACTGTCTTTCATTTTATTCATATGCTGAATGTATTCAAATAAAGAATGTGTTCCTTTTAGTCCAAAAATTCATATCTTAGTTTCCATTTGATGAAAGGTTTAATATCTTTCTAAAAAATTCAGTTGATAACTAAAGACAAACTTCAATTCTTAATGTAGAATATGACCCTCCCAAGGTAACAACAACAACAAAAAAACTAAACAAAAAAACCCCCCAAAAAACTTTAGAGAGATGAAGAGGAGAGATAACAGTTTTAGTCAACAAATGATTCATGGCTCTGAGTATCTGAAGGAGAACCAAACTATAAGTGAAGAATATTTCAAATACAAATTAGAAAGTTGAATAAACTGAAGAAAATTATGGGAAACTAAACATAATGATAGAGTCATATAGAAAGCAGGCAAGTACCATCCAAAACTAAAAACATGAAAATTATTATTGAGAGCAAAAATCAATTCTCAGAAATTAGAAGTCAACAGTTGCCAACTGATAATGTCTCTTAGCTCTGTTTACTCAAGCATCTATCTTCAACCAGTCAACTCCAACAGAAGATACTGTATCAACAATGTGATAATTTTTTCAATGGTATTGCAGTATTAAAAAATACACTTTTCAAATCAAGCTATACAATATTTTGCAGTAACTGAAAAGACTTGATTAATTTGTTCTTAACACCATTAGCATACAGCATGTGAAGAAATATTTACAGAACAATTAATGCAAAACACTGAAAAGCCAAAGCAGGCACAAAGGTCTCAGGTTTGAGTCCCATGAACATTGAAAAATTATCTTCAGGTTGTCTTCTGATTGGTTATCACTCCTTGAAGGTATAGAGGTGCAGCGCTCACTTCTACACCAACAGCCTTTGGCTTTGAGTCCAATGAACAGCGAAATATGTTGAGTCATTGATCAAGCACCTTATCCTATCCAAGATGAATGATAAACTCAGGGGCCCTATGTGCATGCTGCACAGGAAAAAGAACCCTTAGCAGTTGAAAATTGAAAAGTGTAAGCTACAAGGTTGCTGTTTAGGCAAAATTCCAAATTAATTCTGATCCCCGATGTTTTCACTCAGCACAGCTGAGTCTGTGAGTTCAATGGATGAAGAAGAAAAAAGGAAAAGGATGTACGCGTCTGAAAGATGTCTTTGAACCATAATCATTACAGTGAAACACATATTCATCAAACCTCGTAGAACAAAGGGGTAGTGTAAATAAAAACATCAAAAGGAAGTAGCTGAGACACAGCAAAGTTTTCAAAAAGCATGAGTATTAAACAATTGCATGTTTAACAAATTTGTATTGTACTTTCAATCAGGAAATGGTACACTGCATGAGATGAAGGGTTTGACCCCAAAGTGAGATATATCCATTTTTAAGATTTTGAGAAAAATGTGATTATTTTTACTCTTTATTAACCATTTAAGATGTTAAGTACTTTTTGAACTGTTATAATTCTATAGAAATATGCAATCTTCCATTTAAAATTTGACGACAATTTGCAAAAATAATTTTTTGTTTTTTGCAAAATTCAATGCAATATTCAATTCAATATATCATTATTTATCACAAATGGGCAATTGCAAAATAATGAGATATATCCCGATAGGTTTTTTTTTTTTTTGCTAAATATGAGCACTATGACGCATAGAAGGGTCATATATGAATAAACCAGATGAGCCCCTTACAATTTATTGATTTTATAGGGGAAATTTGCCTTTAGATTCTGTGATTTTATAGGGGAAATTTGCCTTTAAATTCTGTGATTTTATAGGGGAAATTTGCCTTTAGATTCTGTGATTTTATAGGGGAAATTTGCCTTTAGATTCTGTCCAAAGGGAAGACATGCCCAGGTGTCGGTGGCAATGCAGCAACGCAGTGTGATTGGCACACTGGCAAGGCAGAAATCAAATCCAAGCCCTTCAATGTAGAAGAATAGACGCCTTACTGACCGAGTTATTGTGTACGCGTTTCATTAATTGGTGGATAATAGCTTCTCCTACCTAAGGGAATTTCCCTCTGGATAAGCCAAGTTTTGTCGTAAGAGGACTATAGCGTTTATCATGTTTTGCAAAGAAAATGAGATTTTGAGGTCCTGCAAGCATTGGATATATAGTGAATTGAAGTATAACATTTGACGGGGTAGACAAAGACGGTGTTGTTGACTGAGCTTTCCGCGCATCTTGAATGTTTAAAAAATGGCATTTATTGCGTCTTGCAGTCAAACCCTTCAGATTATGAACTAACAAGGAAAATAAAAGCTTATTAAAATTGCTCAAAACCCTAAAGATGTAAAAGCCCTGGATATATAGTCAAATTAATGATAAAATATCAAGACTATAATAATTTTTTTTCCAAAGCAGTCGCTCATAAGATCAGCAAATGTTATGCAAACAAACAAATTCTCTTTCTTTAAATGCCACACAACAAATCAATCTTTTATACATATCTGGTAAGTGATAGAATCAAAGCAGGTTTAGGCACAAAATAGGGAGGAAACAACAAAAATTGCTTGCATTAATCCCAATCATAGTCATACGCCTTTAATGATCTAGCTCAAAGTCTTAAAAATGATTCACTGCTATGTTCAAGCATGTTCTAAGTAAAGCATAACACTCCTCACTCACAGTACAGCATACGTCCGAGCTTTGCTGCATTTAAATGAATAGCATGTACTTTCCAGGAAAATTCATTAAGATATGGTATAAGATGTCTTATATTTGCCTCCTGAGTAGGTCAGAACAACTAAAAATTTGATTTTCTCATCATGTTTTCAAAGATCAAAAGACCAAGGACATACCACAACCATGGAAGAAAAGATAAATTTCATTTATTGGAAAATTCATTTAGAAACACCTAAGTGGCGGCATTTTTTAGAGTAAACCTATAAAATCATTTGCAAGATAAACGAGTCATTTAAATGGTCATTGAATATTATTCCTAAGTATTTGACTTTGACCTCTGTTTTATTCTCTGGCAATAACTTATGGCTGTACAATATGACATTTTGATGGTGTGATGTAGCTTACCTTGATTTGTCTTGTGCCAAAAGATGTAGCCGGCCTCTGAAATGCTCGAGCATCAATAGGAAATGTCACAAAGTTTTCAAATAATTCTGTTTCCATCTCTTTCCACATCTGAGATAAAAAAAAAAAATATGAAAAAAAAAGCAATTAACTCCATGTCATTCAAAAACATGAAAAATATACTGGTTGGTCAGTCCCAACAAAATATATTAATGAATCACACCACGTAAAAACAACAACAACAATACAAAGAGGGGAAAAAAAGGTCTTCCATAAGTCTTTCCACATTTAAATTCTTTATATCTCATGAATCTTTTATAGTAACAAAATGGGACAAACTATTTTAAAGGTCACATTTTTTATTCCCAGTTTTAGTTGTTTTTCGTGCTTCACAATGAAAAACTTCACTTTTGGTTTTAAATCAATAAAATGGAATATTACCATTCTAAAAAAAGGTATCTCTGAAGAATAAACTCATGATACTTGAGTTTTAGACTTTGAAAGGACACACTTACAGCTAGAATGACAGCATCCAATTTATCATCAAACCAGTTGAGATCAGCAGTGCGACTTATCTTGTCCCGCACAATTCTGGTCAGCTCATGACGCCACAGAGAGATGACCATAATTTCATCAGCTTTGCTTTCATCTGCCAGTCTCTTCAAACACTGTTTGCATTCCACAAGACAAGGTTGAGGGGTTTAAAACGTGATATCGTTAGATAATAAAACTTGTGGAGGGGGAGAGAAGGGAGGGAGGAAGGGGTTCTTTGTACTATTGTAAAACTTCTTTGTCATATGTTGCAATTGTTAAAGTTCTGAGCCAAGTTCTTTTTCTTCTAGTATTAATTTTGGTTTGCTATTATAAACAAAGCCCTAATTATTCTTTAACAGTAGAGAAATTAATGTAATATGATTAACCAAAGCAATGAAACCTACCTGGAAACATTTTGTAAGGTCTTTAAGAGTGAAGAAATAGTGATGACGTCCATCCATTGGGGTTGGTCTCAGAACACTTTGAATAGATGTGAGCATGTCGCATGAGACAGAGACCAGGGAGTTGTGTAGGTCAAGGTCAAGGCCTGGAGCGTCCTGTGCTGTCATGTTTGCCTGGTAAGAAGAAAAAGAAAAGAAAATAATCCTTGGTCTGCATTTTAAAAGACTACTCATGTTTTGTTTTTTTTCACGCTTGTAAACAGACATTAACCCCTAAGAAAATTTTTATCTCATATAATTTTCACAAGTTATTAGAAATTTCCATAAGTATTAATAAAAGATTATATATTTGGTGAGTACTTTCGGTTCATAAATTTCAATTTCAATTTTTTCTCATGAAAATACCAGGTGATCAAATGAGTAACGAGTAAGAAATTAAAATTTAAAAAAAAAAAGTAAATAGCTCACTTCTAGGATTCCGTGGACAATGTTTTTCAAGGACTCTTCCTGAGGTACTGGCATGCTGAACACAGCAAAATGTCGCTGAAAAAAACCCCAAAAAAAAACTCCCTTTATTTATCCCATGGGGGAGATGCTTCTTCTGGGTCTGCCCAAAAGGAAGAAGAGTGTGACAACCCAGCAGCAGTGCAGCACCAAAGACTGGCTAGTCCGATTGCTCTAGCAGAAATCTAACACAGGCTCTTTTGCGTCAGAGTACAATGCCTTACCAACAGAGCCATGAGGACATATAATTAAAACTATTCTGTAAGAAAGAAGTCTTTTCCATCTTTAAAAAAATGAAGATACTGCTCTTATCTATCAAATACTTGTTCCTTTTTTTGACAAAATAGTAATTAGCACAAAATACTTTATATCATCCAGAGATGCAAGCAACCAATTTTATTGATCTTCAAAGCGGCATCTCCTTAAAAACACAATTGTTTATAGAGCATGGTGCACAGACATTTTAACACAGGGAGAATCTTTTTCAGTTGTTGATTTGAGAAGCTGCATAAAGGCAAAACTTTAGTTCATTTTATCACAATATGTCTTATCTTAAAGCAGATTTTCTTCATAGCGGCAGATTTATCATCAGTTGCCCATATATAGATTTGAGCTCTTTGAGATTATTTATATGGACCTTCAATATTCCTAAAAGCTTTTTTTATGCAACATATCATTAGATACAATTTGCTTTAAGATTTGTTAGATTATCAAGAGTCTTTGTCAGTAAAAAAATTGGGCAAAACTGCAAATTAATTCCTGCAAATCGATTCACCTGTGCTTTGCGCTGAACACTTGCTGCTAGCAGCTATGCAGGGTGTTCTAATGATGGCATAATCACCAACTGGTCATTGTAAGTATTTGAAATAAGTGCTACCTATTACTATTATCATCAAATTAAAAAATCACTCTTCTTCTTCTCCACTTATAAACTTACCAACAGTCGTTCTGAAATTGATTTGTTGGCAACAGCTGGATAATCACTCAAAGCCATGGCTGAGATGACTGACAGGCCTTCCACAGTGTGCCATTCAAATGGCTTTTGGAGTGTACAAAGCTGCTTTTCATCCAAGAGCTGACGGAGCAGCTCATTACATCTTTGGACACCATCAGAATCAGGAATAGGTAGGTTTAGATCATCAATGAAGACTTTCAGTTTTTTGTTATCCTTTGCTCCATACACATATCCTGGAAAAAAAGAAAGCAAAATATCAAAACTTGATTGTCATTTTTTTTTCTTAGTCTTGTTTGAAAAATTTCAAATTTTGAGTTTTGCAAATATATCATACTGGCCTTAATGAAAAACAACCCCCCCCCCCCAAAACCAAATAAGTTATATTCATAAATTTTATTTTGAAAATTGAACTTAACATCTCACCTTGTCTGTGATATATATTAGCATCAACAAACTGCTGAAGCTGTAAGGCAGTGGATGCGCCAGAGAAGACAAGGCGTTTGCAAATGGACACTTGTGGGTCTGATAAAAATAATGATAATAATAAACAGCTATTGTCTTTTTCAGGCAATTCATATTAAGATCATAATTGTTGTCATTTTTACAAATAAAAGAAGTTAACTAATTGAAGTTTGAAATATACAGTTCTACTTATTTCACCTACTATTCTTTACCAAAGTACCTCAGAATTCAAAGAAGTTGCTGAGTAAGTACAGTAAATACGTCTTTTCAAAACGCTAATTGGATATGAGATATGGAATTTTGAGAAGATTTATTTATTGCTAACCTCAAAACAATTAACATATTTTAAAAGGCCAGTAAACGCAAAATAGTTCACTAGTGGCTTCACACATCTTTTGATATATAAGGAGGAAGAATCTGGGTTTGTCCAAGAAGAGTTTAATTATAATCAGTAACTCAAAGACAATAAGTTTTAATCAGAGTTGACCTGAAAAAGAAACATTTACACAGTGCAATTTTATAGTGCCTTTGGCTGTGGCTTGTACTCTTCAAATTACTGCATCCTAAGTGAACAGTAAAATACTGAGTTCCAAATTAAAAGACGGAGATTTATAACAATTTTTCTGTTAAAACCAACAGCAATTCAGAGAAAATAGCAGCCTCAATAACAAGTACACAAACCTTGGTTATCGATGAAGTCATTGATAATTGCAGTTTTTCCAGATCCTTGTGGCCCAACTAAAAGAACATTTTTGCCAGATGCAGCAGCAAATTCCATAAGAATTCTTGTTCTTATCTGGAAGGAAAACAGTGTTTTTAGATAGGATGACATAGATTTACAAAGGTCAAGAAGCAATAAATGTTTTTTCATCTGTATGATTTATTCACAAATTAAAGTAAAGTTGGCAAACAGTTTCATTCCATTCACTATTTGCTTCCAATAGGAGGAAAACTATCTATTTTCTGATGAAGAATATACCAATTGTAGGAACACTTTCATTACTCCTTTTTAAAAATAAACCTGATTTATCAGAAACTGCAGGTGTACAATAAAATAACTTTAATTTACTTAGCATGGCAGTGAGAGATGGATGGAACACACTTTATTTCCTAAACCTGCTTGTGTTTGTCAACAATAGTTTCTTACAATAAAGCTATTAGAAAAATGGTTTACAAGTAATAGTATTGTAGTTATCAGAATAATAAAAAAAATAGATTCAATAGCAGATTTATGAAAAGATGGTTTGTCTATGAAGAACAAAACTGAGTCTTACTGTGTCCACTGTGTCAACAAAAACTTCTCCCAAAATGTCTTGATTTTCTGTATACACTGCCTCTGGAACTCTGAATGAAGAGAATGCTTTCATTAAGTCACAATGTTTTAATCAGAAGATAAACATTTTGTTTAAATATGATCAGTTCTGAAATAAAACTTGCCCTTTTTATGTCCTTATACAGATCGTTGGTCTCATAAACTTGATGAATAGACAAAAAACAAAGGTTGACAATCCAGTTGACTATGAGAAGCTCTGTCTGTAACAGCCCCTGAGGGTAAACAAAATTGTTTTTATTGTGTTTCATAATGAGTGACTAGTGTTAACTTAATGTACCCACCTGGAATGCCACGGATCCCATTCTCCGGATTCATCCACATAGTAGTCAAATACATTAATGTCTCTGTCGTCATCTGGAAGTCTGATTGATGAGAAGTATTGCATTCATTGCATTTCTTTTATCTGTTTTATCATCCATGTAGGTACAATATTGGGAAATCTATTTCAAAATAATTCCAACAGTTCTGTATCTTACGAAAATATAACTCAAAATTTTACAACCTAGCTATATATGAAACATCACAGCTATTATTTCAATCTGATAATGAGGTGTCAAAAAAACTAGTATGAAAGCTTGTATTTTATTTGCTTAAAAGCATACAATTTTTTTCAATTGTTTTTTTTTTTTTTTGGATTATGTTGAGTATTTAGCAATTATCTACATATCTGGCTCTAAAAAGTTATCTTTTGCAAAGACATTTTGACTCCAAGTGAAATGGATATCAATTTGTAAAGAGGCTGAATTGTAACCTACGCATTTGACAAGGTGGTCAAAAGGTCACTGAAAGCTTTGCCATCATTGTCATCCAAAAGGCCTCCAAATGTCCAGACGAGGCAGAACAGGTAGAGCCTCTCAATGTGAAGTTCTCCTGAGACTTCAATGTTGTCTGCCAACATGGCTGCTAGCAATCCTAGACAAGTGTTTAACATCCCGACTTCACTGAGTTGTATACGTGGCCTGAAAGAGTAACAAATATTTAAATAAACACGAGATGAAAAATTTCTAGGTAAAATTGCATATAAACAAATCTTTTTAAATGTATAAGAACAAAATAAAAGCTGCCCTTATGTTCTCTCCTCCCACCTGCCTACCCCCTCCCCCTAATGTCCTTAGTCTTAAAATTTATATTTATGAAGCATCATTAATTTGAAATATTAGAAGGGATAGATAGCATTGCTTTAGGCTTATATGCAGGCTGACATTTGTAAGTTTCAAATATAATTTGTGTACAAAAGCAGGTAAATTTGGCAAGAAGATTTCCCAACTTACTTTGCCTCATTCAGAACAAATGAAACAATTGGATCCAAAGTCTTCTGAAAAGCTCTTTGAAGCACCTGAATGTTAAAAAAAAGAAAACAGATAATTTTGCTAAAATGTCCGTCTTGTAGTTTTATGCTATACATAAAGGTAATGGCATTAGTTGTGGTAATAACTGTGTGCTTCTGAATTGAACTTTTATATAATTAGTGATGAAAAGTTATCGCACATGAGAAAGTTACTCATCATGAAATGTGCACTCATGAATATTTTTACTAACTGCATTTAAATGCAACTGGAAGTAATGCAGGTTTTATCGTGATTAAAACTTGTGAAGATTAATCACCCCATATCGCTCAATAACAGTATATCAAAATAATATAAGAGGCCCCAGATTCCCCATGAAATCAATAGGCATACATAATAATCAACATGAGGCATTTGTCAAATGATTCAGCAAAAATTCCAACACAATGTAAAATTTCTCATAAGATCTATCTCATTGTTAATTTGGTTTGTTTGTTTTATTTTCATTCTCAACAGCCAACAATGTTGGTCAATCTCAATGCAAATCACAGCAGATTTTTTTTTTAATACTGACAATCTTCCTAGCTTATATTACAAAATTTGGAAAGTTTTCCACTTTTCCTCTAGGACAGTTAAGTGTAACTTTACAAATCTGACTAAGAAAAACAAAGATCTGCTTTTGTGATAAATATTTAAAGTTGTAAAGGAGGCTTTTGAATATTGGCTTTATGTACCATTATGACTTTTTCCAACTTTCCTCACATCTACAATAGCTACTCTGGTGGAAGCATAGTTCTGAACAAAAACATAAAAAGAAAAGAATCATTATCAATCCTAATACTATGCAACACCAGGTTAGCTTAGCACTGAGGCAGTGACACCTAATTATACAGTTTATGAAAGACAACATAAATTGACAACAAAAACTGACTGTTTGCGGTATATCTCTTAATCTCACACAAGAATCTATTATCATCATTCTCATATAAACTAAACAACAGAATTACATTGATGAAATATACAAAATTCTCAACCACAGAAAAAAGCAAAAAAACCAAGTTGAAATTATGGAAACAAAACGGTAACCATATAGTTGAATAATGTGTGGTTTTCTAATTTTGTGAAAGAGGATCACAAATATGAACTAAATAGTATCCCCAGTTTTGCAGTCACATTTATTAGTACAAAATATTCCTCTAAATAGACTGAATCAAAGAACTGTCTCAGAGTAGTCAGATTGCCAGGCTCACTATACTGTAGATAAAATAGGGGGACAACAGACAAACTCTTTGTACTTAAATGAAGATATATAAAATCTGGAATACCTTACCTAAACATGAAGACCTTTTCATTATCTTTATCAACTATAACAAAGTCCTAAACAGCATAGTCTAACAAAAACTCCTAGAAACAATGTCAAAGATGGGTTTCCCAAACAACCTACTATCTAATTGCCTCACTTAAGGCGAATATGAGACTTTAACCTTTAGATTCCAAAATCAAGCGTACAATGTATTTGAACAATCCCCAAAAGGGTCAGACAAGGATACACCTTATTACCACACCTCTTAGGCATAAATACTTATCAAATAATGCAAAAGTCAAGGCAATAGAAATTGTGGGAGTTGAGGAAGGAGGAAAGAACTTGAGAAATGTACAATAATAATAATATATTAACAACATAGCTCTACTAGTTGGTGACATAAGAAATCTGAGAAGGAAGCTTTGCAAAATGGTGCAGCAGGAGGTAAATAAGACCTCCAGTTGAATGCCAAGAAATCAAAAGTATTGCATGTCATTGGCAATGCTGCAGGTAATTATAATCAAATACAAAACAAGGCCCGTCTTTCTGCCACCTTAAATATCTAGACTCTGTCTAATTGGATTATACAACATGCTTGAAGATAAAAAGACTTGTATCCAGATAGACATGAACAGAATCAAAGAATCAAATAATCTAGAACAAGATCATGGAATACCAACTTTTATCAAAAAAAACCTGCTAAAATGTTGAGTTTGAAGTGTAGTGTCATCTATATTTGTTTGAAATATGGACTCAAAGGAAGCAGACAACAAAGAACTGAAGCACCCGTAATATTGTTCTTATTACATTAGGATTGTTGCCATATTTTTCAGACTAATATCAGCTGCATTGGACTACAATCTCCTGGGGCAGGAGACACTGTTTGTAATAAAAAATCAAAATGGAGAAGAGAATACTGATCTATTATGGTGAAAAAATCTTTATTCCTGAGATCATGATGGATCATAATATTTTTTTATATTTCGGAACACAAATTATATGTTAAGATAAATTTACGCATCGGTCAGGTTTTGTTTGCCTATATCTTTTTTTTCATATAAAATATCATTGGAAAGCATAAAAGATGAAACATGCAAATATGATAATTAACAAAGTAATTAATAAGAACATTTCATCAGTTTTTAGATTCACATTTAGATATAAGACTTCTTATTATAGCAGACTAGTGAACCCGTAACCTGGTGAGCATTTCCCCCTAAAAAGTCTCAGCATAAGCTGCTCTGTACTATTAGCCACAGAGTCAGGTGTTTGAGAAAAAGGCATGACTTTTAGTCTGATAATTACAGTAATTCTGAGCTGATGAGAAACACGTGTTTATGAGCGTGCTTTGAGTGAGCTGAAAAAAAAAAAAAAAAGCTGTTGACCTCTGCATGGAAGTGAAATTCAACTATGCTGGACAATGGTTGAGAAATCAGATTGTAGCCTTCCTTTTGAGCATTTCTTAAGGCAATATGGAAGCCAGAAGCAAAAATACCAGGCCACTCACAATTCTCATAGACAACATGAAAGGCATCAGTGGCTTAAAGTTTCACCAGGTGGCCTGGGGCAGCCAGGACAAAGCTTGTGGCATCAAGGACAGTGCAGCAGCCAATATTATCTTTCTTGGTACTTGATAGTCACAGGTGATTAAACTATACATGCCACCATCTTCTCACACAACCATATAAATGGAATGTTTTTAAAAAAAAATTTAAAAAATCAACGATTTTTTCCAGCCGCCTGATAAAATTCCAGTGTGTTACAGCAACTCAAAATTGCCAAAAACGAAAATAATGGAAGAATATTATTTTGTACTCCTTTTCTTTGCTACAAAACATTTCAAGCAATTAATGAGGCAAAATGACAATTTGCTACTTGGACAAGTCACATTTAGTTTGGCTATTTTTAGAATAAGAAAGAAAATGAAATAAAAGGAAAATTCTACCACAAAATCATCGATAACAAAACGATAAAAAACAACCACGAGTAACTGTTGTGATAGTGACAAGGCATGCAAAGCTTCTGAGACCTTATTACAGAACAAAGGCAATAACAAAATTGATGAATGCAAAATATTACATCTTTAATCTCTTCCTCATTTTTCTAGGTAAGCGGAAGAGATGAAGAAAAGTAGAAGTAAATCTTTGGGTATTCTTGTAGATTAGTTGAATAAAACATAATGCAAAGGGAACTGTATCAACTTAATGAAAATACAAATTAATTATGAACTTAAAGTAAAGAATGGCATTTATAAATTAGGTGTTCAAACTCATCAGCATGCTCAAGGGCTTCACAATACCTTTTCCCTTGTAAACAACAAACCTATAACGAAGATACAATCAGCTTATCAGCCTTGTTACAAGTTTTTTTGACGAACCAACCATAGACAACAAATTTTGACCCTTTAAGCTTTACAACGATCTCTGATAGGATGAGGAAAGTCTGGTAAAGTGTCCTACTCAAGAGGACAATATTAATGGCTGTTAAATCATGCATTTGGGCAGGGGACCAAAACTAACTTGTATCATTCCAAGACACTTTTGACATTGCTTGACTAAAGTACTTAGCCATTGGTGTTCAGCCCTCAACTATTATAATAGACTGAATGATTTTAAACTTATATCCGATCAGAGAATGATGTATATCATACCAGGCGACCCATAAAAAAAGGACCACTAAAAACCTGCAATAAAATTGTAACCAATACAAGTATTACAATGAAACTTTACAGAAAGTGGGACCAACTAACCACATTAAGTATGCTTAAAAATCAGTTATATTGCTTGGCAGTGTGCAGAGTTATAGCAGTTAATCTAAATGTTGTTTTTGCAAAGGATGCTGAAAATTGGCATTCAAAATGTGTGATAACATTCTGAAATTTCTTGCAATGAATAGCTCTGAGACAAGAAAAAAATTTTGTGTCATTCGTTTCAGGAAAAGTTTCCAAATGATGAGATATGTGTGGAAGGACTTTTCAAAGTGTTACAGAACTGAAAGAGAGAACTTTCATTGGCATAAGAGTAATTCCAAGGGAAAAATTTGAGAATTCATCACAAATGTTGAAAGTAATTTTTCGCCTGTTCACTGTCCAACGATATAATTGCTTTTCAAAGACACTACATACATTGGTCTCCCTTTCTGTAAAGTTTCATTGTAAAATGTGTATTGGCTATGATTTTATTGCAGATTTGGAATTGCCCCTTTTATGGAGATGATCTGGGTTCAAAATGTGTGTTGACATTCTGAAATAATCTCTTTTTAGGGATGGTTCTGATGCAAGTGGAAATTCTTCCTTTCTGTTCCAATTCACTTGGAAAGTCTTTCCACAGAAAATCTTATCCGAATAGAATTTTTTTTTTTTTTATTCCATCAGAAGTATTCATTGCAAGAAATTTCAGAATGTTATCACACATTTTGAAAGCCTCTTTTCAGTGTGCTCCACAAAAACAATTTAGAATAATTACTATAACTCTATACAATGGCAATCAATGTAATTGATTTTTTAACATAATGAATATGGTTAGTTGGTCCCACTTTCTGTAAAGTTTCATGGTAATACACACATTGGTTACGGTTTTAAAGCAGATTTGAGTGGTCCCTTTTTTATGGGTTACCTTGTACAAGCTTCCTGCTTGTGGTGCAATGTAATTTTAAACAATTTTGTGATCACTACATCTAAAAAATAGGGATCTTTCAAATCCAAATACGGTAACTATTTCACTTCTCTAGTGAACAGCCAAAAGCACAATTCAATATATCCTACATCAAGAGAACATACCCCAACCAATGTTATAACCCTGATCTCTCAATAGAATAGAATTTCAATCTACTGGATAAGATAAAACAGGAAATGGATTGACTTATTCCATGGCAGCAAATCACAACTAAGCTCTATCAGGCACTCAGGAAAAAAGTGATAAGAGATATTGTATCAGAAATGAATCTTGATGCACAGTGAAGGGAAGTGGTGTGAAGTATTCAATAGAAATATTAATAGCTTTTCACTTTATGGCGACATTTTTGCAGCCAAATTTGATAAAAATAGATTTTAAAAAAAGTTACTATCAATCAAGGTGGTTATGGCTACATTGGTAGAAAAATCACTGAGCATGTTGATGAGCATTAATAAGCTATATAAATGTTCTATACAATGATTATCATCATTAATATAATTCCCATTACCATTATTACTGTCTCTATTGATAGAAAAGTTTACATACATCTGTACTAAAAACATTCTGTACTTAATTTAACAGGCATGAATTGCTCCCTTTCATTTTGTAAAAATGAACTCATTTTTTTTTTCCATCACTTAAAAAAAGTTTAGATAGCAAACCAATTTGATATGGAAATCTACTATTCATTAAACATTATTGTCTGACTAATGTGGCAACCTTATCTATTGATAAAAAACTTTTCTATTGAAAATTCAATTTAACTGGCTACATATCTAATTTTCCATTGACAAAAAGACGTAGGTATGAACTCTTGGCCGTTATAGTAAAAAGCGAAAAAAAGATTTTCAAAAATCCTAATTAGCAAAAAAGTTTTGGCTAGAAAAAAAAAATTAAGGAAGGAATGTTTTGGCTAGAAAAAAAAATTATGGAATGAATTAAAAAAATAAGAAAAACAGGAGCTGAGAAAAAAGGATTACTAAATCAGAAGAGATTTCTTTTTAAATAAGAAATATATCAGGTGGAGAAAAAAATTACCCAAAAGTTTAACCTCATGCCATATCTACTGTTATAAAAGCTGTGCAATAAAATTTTATTATGATTATTTTCACAGATATATCTTTTGATTTTAGATATATCAATGCATAACAATTTCTAAAAATAAAGATACAGCTGTTGAAAAATAAAAACCTGCAAAAAAGAAATATTGAATGATGACTCAAACCATGCACAACTTATGTCACTTTGTATCTGTTGATGGTGCACATAAAATGCATGGTGTGAATGTATGTGTGCCTGTTTGTGCACTTGCACGGGTGACCGTATGAATGGGATTTTGTCCTTGGATGTGGATGTGTTGCTCTTTTTTTTATTGTATATCAGTAATAAAGCGATGCTTTCCTGTTTCAATGGTCATGTTTATGCATATCTAATTGTTTTAGATTTGATAATGACAATGAAATAAGCAATATGTTTTTGTGTATGTTCTTGTGTATGTTTGTTAATCTTTGTACTTGAATGTGTGTCTGTTTTGTGTGTGTGAATGAGTATCTCCTATGGATTAAAAATAATTCTGAAGACATGTATATCTGTGTTAAAACAAACAAAGAGTGAGACTTTTGTGTCTTCATTCAATATTTTATTTTAAAGGTAACTATTTCAACAACTGAATCCTTTTAATGAAGGATGGTGATCAAACATTTCTGCCACCTTGAGAAATATGTTTGGGAATCATAATTTCAAAACAATTCATTAACTTCAGCAAAAATGGCATGAGATAAGCTTTGGGACACCTCTTTTTCACTTTTCATAAAATGAATTTGATACAGACGTGCACTTCCAGCTGTGAGCGTGTGTCCAGCCATGCCTTGGCTATCGGTTTCCAACCAAGAATTTCTCTATCAATGTATAAAATTCCCTGAAATATAATTAAAAAAAAGATTTTTAGACTGATCAACTAAATGCTGCAAATGGCAAGCCTCATATCTTGGAAGAAAAAAAAAAAATAGAATTCTGTAACTGACATTTGTTACTATTTAATTCCTCACTTTAAGCAGTGGCAAAGTGTTTTAAGTCATTTTTAAGTAGCATGGATATCGCGGCCCCATGATGATTAGCACTACAGTTTGGCCATCTTTTTTACCCATTTAAAAGTGTTCCTCTTTATTTTTAAACACTGTCAATAATTTGAAGGGAGAAAAAGGTGGGGGGAGAGTGGAAGTATGGTGAGCTATTTCATAAAGGAGGGCGAAATACAATTTTATACATATAAATATACACATACACAGCTTGAGATGGTGCAGGGTGAAGCGGTAATCAAGCTGTCAGTCTCAAACAACAGCTGAATGTTTTCATTGAGGAACAGCTTGTCTCCATTCTTTAAATGTAAAACCTGTGAAAAGGAAGATTCGAAAATTTGTAATGATTCCTCCCATCCCTCAACTGAGGGTTTTGTTTTAAAAAACAACAAAAATATAGAGAAAATGTTTTAAGAAAAGTAAACATAAATTGACGATCAACAAAAAAGTTGTTTATTAAATTCTCTTCCAATCACCTTATTTCAAAATTTAAAGCAATGTAAACAAAAGCCCAATGTAAGAAAATGAAATTAAGCTAATAATTTCACTGAACAACAGAATTTACTCAACCCAAAGATTTTAAATTCTTGATTGATTAGAGAATTACAACTTCAGCTGTTTGAGATCAATAAAGTTGCAACTTGAGCTGTTTGAGATCAAAAGCAAAGAACTAACAGCAGAGGGTGTCAAGGCAAGCTAGCAGGTTAAAAAAAATCAGTTAAATTAGTTTAGTTTCTCAGAGGGTGTGTATCTGTTGATGAGAATGATAAGATCTTACTTTGTCTCCACTCAAAATGCTGTTGAAGTTGTCAGCCCAGCTCTGACTAAGCTGCCCATCAAAACATATCCATGTTGTGCTGATATTCTGAGGGGAGGAAAAACAGATCAATTGTTACATGGAAGAACATTCAATTGGAAAACAGCACTGTTCAGGTGAGCGAAACCTTTTGAAATTGTAAGATGTTAGTGAATTTTTCAATGAGCATGTATATCTGTAATTCTTTTTATCGTTAAAACACTTGATTATATCATTATGAAATTATCTATAATACAAAAATGCTGCCTCATAACACAATTCTAGTTCTATAACAAGCTAATTTGAGAAAAGAAACAACAAAAAAGAAACAGTAACCACCCAAACTACTTACTCTGTTGGCTTTGCGAACAGCATGAGTCACGATACCATCCACCCATTCAGAATTGTTGCCCAAATGTCCAAACATAAGAGCTGTATCATCAACAACAAGGGGATTAATACGAAGCAGTTTATGCATACTCTCTGTTGTGGCAGAGGCTTTGCTGCTGTGCGACTGTCTTGATATGGCTCTTGTCTGGACACAGAGGGCATCTACCATGTTTTGGATGGAGGTTGACTTGCCACTGCCTGGAGGTCCTGCCACAATTATCCCTAAAAAAAAAAAGAATGATAATTATGGAATATAATTATACAATTAGAAAAATCAAAGGAAGGTAACATCCAAGGGATAAAGATGATGAAGCAGTGCAGCGCTTATGGCTTCATATCAGCATTGGTTCCCATGAAACAGGAGAAGAAGAAGAAGAAACGGAAGAAAAAGAAGAATATATCTACAAGTATATCTTTCTTATTTACTGGTATTCAGGAATTTATTGAAATCGGAATTAAGAACATAACTACAATACAATTGATGTTGCCAACATAAAGTTTTAGTCTTTTACATTTGTCAAATAATGTCTTCTAAATCAGGTAAAAGCTGTTATATCATAATAGTTGGCTTTGTCAATGAACTATGAGAAAACTCACCATTGTACACTTGTGACAGTGTGTACAGCTGGTTACATTTGGTAATCCATGGCTTGTGAGCTACATATCCAGACTCCAGAGCTTTTGCCTCCAAGGCAGGTTCAATGTCAATGACATTACGATTTGCTTTGGCTGATATGACAGTGCGCATCTTTGCAGACGTGTTTCTTCCCTTGGCAGAGGATTTTCCCCCCTGACCATCGGGGTTTGGCAAATTGCTAAAACAATCCTTCAAGATGGTCTTGAACAACACATGGTTCTGCCAAAAGTAAACATTTGAATTCCTCTTATTAGATATTAATTCCTAAAGCTGAAGCTTCCAATTGAAAAAAAAATATTATCACATGTCATGAGGTTGAGTTTGAAATGTATGTGAATATAGCTGTGCCAACATCTTTTGCGGCATTGGTGGTTCAGTGATTAGCAAAATTTGCTAAAAGTGAGAGTCCGGCAATCATAGGCTAGTGTCTGGAGAGGTGACAGGTGGGGTCACTTCCCAGCTCTGCCGCCTCATGTATAGTCTCTGGCAATTGACACTGTGCCCTTGGGTAAGGCACTTTACCACACTTACCTCTACCTATCAGAGATGGATGTAAAGCATAAAGATCCCCCTTGTTATAGATCAGACAACCTAGTCTCTCTCTGAAATATTGTAACATGCCTAACAGGTTGTTTGTCTCGTCATGTGTTACATGTTGGTAGTCTGCCATGGATATGTTCTTGCAAAATACTCAGAGTATGGTGATGACCGAAAATAAGTGCCACATAAATGCCCATAAATCAAAATTCATATGGGGTAGTCCATAAAAAAGTGATACATTTGTTTTCACACAACTTAGTGAAATGATGAGCCAGATATGTCAAATTTGGAGAAAATATTTTAATTTAAAACAAAGTTGTTTGAAATGGAAACTCAAAGGTAGTACATCGTGGGAAACATTTTTTTAAAATTGACTCAATTTGAACAATTCTCAAAATATGCAAAAACTACAGGCCAACAACTTTCATAAATTTGACAAGACTTGAGGGTCGAATTGTCTTATAGATAAATAACCTATAATCTGCCACTATTTCCATTCCTTTGAAAGAATTGAGTTTTTTTTCTTATTTAAGACAAAGGGCTACATACGAAATATAAAAAAGTGATCAAAACATCTGAGTACATCAAGAAAACTTTAGCAATTTGATGAAATCAATATCATGCTTGTGAAAACAAAATAAATTCTGCAAACCATGCATGTATAAAAAAAAGAAAAAAATAACAGAAATTGAGAAGAATCCTTCTCATTCAGTCAGAGTGAATTGCAGAACAAAAATGAAATTAAGGGTGATATCAGAGGTCTTGTGCCTCACCTTTTTTTTATATAACCAAGATTTCCATAAATTTGAAACTGTTGATAGATATTCAGTTCAGAGAAAAAAACTTGACATTTTACTTCGTATTTAAATTAAAGATGACTCTCAGAAGCTTTGTAGCTTAAAAAGTTCCAAACAGAAAAAAATAGCTTAATTCTTAAAAAAACAAAACAACAACAATTTGTAAATTAACTTTAATCCCAGTGTATACATGAAACATTTAAAGAACTCAAGATAATTTCTTTGACAAAACTTAAATGCAATAATTTACATCACCATGCAAAAATTGACAAAGTAATGAATTGTGTTTCTCCAAGGTTTGATTCTCTGCATTCATTGTGGTGTTAGTTTTTTCCTCATTTTTTTAAGCTAATCTGATGGAGGAAAGTATCTTTTAGTTGTGAAAAGTAAGCAATGGAATTCTTACCTCAACTGTCAGCCTTGGACTGATGATTTCATCAATGGTCTCGCAAACCATAGCATGTTCTTGCTTCCCCTGTGTGGTGAGAGGATTAGGAGTTCCTGGTTTTTTCATCCCACCAATTTGCCCAGGCTTGTTGATCACTAAAAGCAAAGAATACAGTTTTAAATCATACAAATTTTCATAAAAGTAGCAAAAACTATCAATTATTATGAGAAAAGTACATGTGCTTAAATGCTTTGTCTATAGTTTTGCATTCTGTGGTGACAACACCACAACACAGGAGGCTAAGTCAATTTGGGCACAAATTCAGGAAACTTAATTGCTTGAAAAAAATACCCATAATTCTGTGCAGGTACAAAACCCTCACCATTTATGGCTTGAGTAGTCCTGGTAGTTGGTGCTTCAGAACTTTGACTCTCTGATCGAGATGTTTCATCTTTTAAATCTTTCCTGTCAGCCATTCTTTCATCTTTGTCTTTACGCCTTTTCTGTGAGGCTCTTTTCAGAACACCAATAAGGGCTTGGGTAGTGAAATGGTGATGAAGAACAGATGGTCTTTGCATTGAAAAGAAAAGACAGGAAACAAAAGATAAAATTATATTTAATACCTTTGCATAATTTTTTGATGCTCCTCCAAATTTCCCATGAAATAACTCTTCTTGTCTTTTGGTCACTACGACAATGAAGTCAACAGTACAATTATACCTAGGTTGGCAAATGCTGATTTAAACAATTCAGTTTTGTTTTTTGTTTTTGTTTTTTAGATTTTTCTTAACACAGTTAACTGCCCTTTTCTTGACAACCCTTTTTTCCAAAACGTAAAAAATTGTCTAAATACCACTCTCCAAGGTATTGCAAATAATTTGATGTATAACGTCTATGTAAGGAAAATAGAAAGGGATACACTGCCTTTTACAAATTAATGACAGAAAACTGGAGACTTGAAGAATCAATCTACCATTCATAGGCAAAAAATACATATATTTTTATGGTCTGACGTGAATCATATCCCCTATTTGTAAAGTAAGAAGCACAATCTTAAAGAAATTAATGGAAAAAAAACTCCAAAAAAACCAAAAAAAACAACTTTAAAAACACTGACAAATCCTCCCATTTTACAATAAAAACTTACTCCATAATCACATAATCATTTCTACTTACAACTGATCCTTGACAAGCTCAGTCAACAGTTTGAGTCGATTAGCAAGGACAGCCGGGGCTCTGAAGCCCATGGAGGAACATTTGGCCTTGAGCAACATTCCAATATCAGGTTTGACCAATGAAATGGTTCGGAAAGACTCAATTATGTCACTGGATAACTCGCTCTTTGGCATATTTGAGGTGTCCATGCTCATGAACAGACCAACATTTCTTCTCAAAGGAATCTGAATAATCAAGATTAGAATTGAAAGATTGACAGACAAGAATGAGCAATTAAGACCGCTGGAAAAAATCAAAAGCAAGAGGATATCTGCAAACTTCCAAGAAAGTGAAAGAAATAGAGAAACAGGATATGTTGGGTGAACTCCCTTTGTTCAAGCACAGCACAATGGTAAAAAAAAGGAACTACGCCTCATGATTGTTAAGCATAGCTCATTTGTTTATTGGTATTATTTTTTCATTCAGTACAGATCATCTCTTTAGCGTTATGTTATTTTTCTGTTTAATCTAGCTTCTTTTTTACTTTTATGCAAAGGCTCTTTTTGAAATATATGACCTTTTCCACTTCTTGGGTTCTTTGTTTGGTGCTTTGCTTTTTTATGCTGCTAGCTCCTTTATTTGGATGCATGTTCCGTGCTTCAAGAATTAGGGAATTTGTCCAAATCATCCTGTGTCTCTGATACATCTTCTTTGTTGGAAGATTCCTGCTATCCTCTTAATTTTGGCTTTCAAAGTATTGAATGAAGCATTTTGATATCTTATAACTAATAAAATTCATTTTAAGCTAGTTAAGTCTTCCATTTATTTCTCCTTAAAAACAAAATCAATCAAATATGTGAAGACATGAAATGATCCACAATAGAAGATGATTTGATCATACCTCGGTGCCATCCACTAGGTACATGTAAGCCTGCCTTGCTCTCAGGGCCTGAAATATGCTCTGTACATGATCCATCAGCACAGAGAGAGTGTGCTGACTCAAGCTTTGTGCCTCATCAAAGCAGCCCCAGCATCCATCCTGAAGTTGGAAGTTACATGAAATGATATAATCTTCTCTCAAATAGCAGTCACTTATCACTCTTAAATGCGTTACAAAAGGTAGAAGGTTTGATATAAAGTGTCCCTTATAGGTCATGGCATCTTAAGCATCTCTGAATCTTTGTTTTCAAATAAGCTTATTCCTCTCTGACAACTTTGATATTTGCAACACAGAGTAAAAGTTATCATCAGAGTAGACAAAATGGGCTAACAGGGGTCCCAAGAAACAAGTATTATCACTCCTGAGTAAGAAAACCTGAAAGTTAAAAGGAAGGAAAAAAAACCCAAAAACACTAGCATTGATCTTACCATTGCCATGCCTTGGGCAATTTTTCCAATACAATGTGCATCATGCTCAGCTGAAACTTGAAACATGCCAAGATAATTTCCAAGAATGTTGGCAAGACCCTAGTATGGGAAACAATATAACAATTGGATGAGCAAACAAATATCAACAATCCTATCTCAATCGCAGAATTAAATTGATGTGACAGTATATTATTTTATTTTGAACACTGGACAATAAAAAACAGGGCCACTCCCAAAAACACCAAACAAAACAAAACAAAACAAACAAAGAACCTAGCAAACCCCCCCCCACCCACCCACCCACACACACACACACACACACACACACACCCACACACACACACACACACGCACACACACACACACACACACACACACACACACACACAAACACTCAAAAACCCCACCCCTTTAAAAAAACAGACACAAAAAACCCATTAAAAACCAGGAAAAAAACCCGGAAAAAAACATCTTTTAAACCCATTCTGACAATTCTATTCTTGTGCATTGATATTTTATCACCTCAAAAGAATGATGAGTGAAAGACAGGCATTTGCTATACCTTGATAGTCTCCGTCTTTCCAACACCAGGAGGGCCCAGCAGGAGGGAGCCCATCATTTGTCTGAGTGACAACGACATGGCCAGGAAACACTTCTCTGTCACAGGAGTTGGGCAGACCCCTGTGTCAGTTCCATAGAATTCTTTACCATATTCATAATGGTTTTCCAAGATCCATATCCTCGGAAGAGGTTTTTCTTCAGGGGCTAAAACAAAGATTCAACAATATATTGTCATGGAACGAGTATCCCTCTATAATAATAATAATAATAATAATAATAATAATAATAATATTTGAATTTTTAGAGCGCCAGCGTCCATAAGCAGATATACAGAGACCAAAATATTAGAAATGAAGTATGGACAGGGATACATTATTGGAAAGCAAAGAAAAATCCATTTTGCAAAATGACTAGTGCCTAAAAAAAATTCAGTTTCATAATCTTGTTTAGTACAAAGGAACCTAAGATGAAGGTCTTGTTTTTTCATATTCTTGATAGATTTTATGAAATGGGAGTTTGCCTAACCTACATTTTAACATAACCTTTTTTTTTTATTTAACTTTTTTCTAATAATTTTCCAAAAACCACATTTTAATTCTGATTTGTCAACAATCCTTATCATGAGTAAAAGAACTATTGGTGATTTGCAACTGTATATTGTCATCAAGAAGAATTTTAAAAAACAAGAAGTACCCGTTGCAGCAAGCTGCATATAAATGACTAACCATTCCCCTGGATAATAGACAATACATCCACCACCAATCACTTGTTCCCACCCCCCCCCCCACCCCACTTTTTCTTGTCGCTTGGCGCCTGCCTCCTGCTCCACTGACATCTCCTCCTCCCTCCTCCCCACTTAATTCCCCCTCCAAGTTGTGTCACCTCTCTCTCATTTGTGTGCGTGCAAGTCATGTCGCATGGTGAATTTCAATGGCCGCTAGACTAAATTCAATGTCTCTAGGTCCTACTAAAATGGAAAATGTTGATTTGTGACGTTATCCCTATTGATATACAATTTCCCATTGACAACACTCAGAGTGAGATCTTTGATTTGCCATCTTATTTGTCAAAATTAGTTGTCTCTTGGCAGAGGGATTGGTAACACACAGACAGACAGACAGACAGACAGACAGACAGACAGACAGACAGACAGACAGACAGACAGACAGTCAGAAAATTTATAATAGGTGCACATTTCAAACATTGGTCATGGACAATACATTTAATTTACAAGGTGTGAAACATGTATATTGTTTCCAAAAGGATCAACTGGAACAGGTTGATATAATATTAGTGACAGAAATTTCCATAGATGAGGAGGTAAAGAATTAAAATTGGAAACTTATCCTAGCAACAAAAATTCCCAAATCAATAATGATGTAACTGTCTTAACCTATGAGATCAATCTTTATCTTCATTATCTATGTATACAAAAGAAAGGGGGCAAGGCAATCTCTAGCATATTGCAAACAGAAATGTAAGTTAATATCTTTATCATCATTCATTGATTGAGTCTGTCAAAAGATGGAGAGAGGTCATACTATCTATTCCAATGATGATAGAAGAGAGTGTTAAGTTATTACATGTTTGTATCAAGACGATCAAAGTATGCTCAGGAAATAGAAAAACAAAATAATACTGATGCAAGGTTCATTTATCAAAGTTCATAAATCCAGTAGTAACTGCCAAATCACATCATGCTGTATGCCAAAATTGCATTTTTTTTTCTAGGCGACAATATTTTTTCCTAATTTCACCAAATTGTAACAGAACTTCACAAACTCATATTCAGTTTATTACCTTTCAGTGACCAACTTATGCAATAAGTCAACTAAAAGATTGTCTGTAACACCATCTAGAGTGTATATGTGTTACAGAAATACTGTCTGTATAGGTAGGAGCCAATTATGTTGTAGAACTCAATTTCTAAGCGACATGAATTTGGCTCCAAGATACAACATTGGAACCTACAGATATGACACAAATATAATTAAAATCAAAATCTTACTGATCAATTTGGCAGTGCATACTGTATTTGTTAAGAATTAAAAGGGTATTGTAAATGCATATTATGAGAGAAAGTGATCTTAAAGGGCAGGAAGCAATTAGTGTTAATAATGCTTCTCCATACTTTCTTGTCTTTCTGCAAAGCTTTCCACAATCTACTTCTTTTGCAAATAGTTTGCAAAACCCTCTAAATCAATATGCTCATGCTGGCTGAAACAATTGTTGAGCTATCTTGTTGAAATGTAAGATATGTTCTATGAGGAAAAACAAAGCCTGTTTGATATTTATTTCTTCATCATATTATTATGATAGAGTGTCTATACAGTCATGTCCAAAAGTCCTTTGACACTCGTACATTACGCTCTTTTCCTGTCTCAAATGGTTATGTGAGGCAAGAAAAGAGTTTAATATAAACGCATCCTGAAAAACTATATTATGTCATTCAAAACTCCTGCATATTTATTCATTTGATTTGTTGGAATGATTGAAGAAATAATACTTGCCAATTGAGGGCAAAGCAGGGGTAAATAAGAGTGGTTTTGTTCTTTGGTTAAGGATGGGGAAAACTAATGAGTAAAAGAATTGGACAAGGAGTATGTCTGATGCTCTCATCTGTAGCCCTAAACCCTAACAAGAATTATATTTCTGAGGTTCATGGTGTATTCTCAGTTTTCATTTCGACAACTCATTTTTAGTTTTATAGTTCATGACATTATTTTCTGTATTACTGGTGAAATTAAATCCCTTTTACCACACAAATCCAACACCTCAGCAACTAGTAATTAGTGAAAGACAAAATTTCCACATCAAGGAAAAAAATGTTTTTACAAAACCTGTAATAACATTGTTACATACCTCAAATGCAAATGGAAAACTCCTTAGATAAAATCAGGAAATCATTTCCATCTCCACTATATTTCATTTAAGGACCACTACAAACAGCTATGGCTATCTTCAAAATTCATCATGTATTTGAAATACAAAGGTAAAGCATGAAAACTGAATACATAAGCAGGGATGAGAGAGGATTAATGAAACTTTTGAAGTCAGCAGTAAAGATATTGATTAAGATTTGGTTTGTATA
The DNA here is from genome assembly GCA_039654465.1 of Melibe viridis. Lineage (NCBI taxonomy): Eukaryota > Metazoa > Mollusca > Gastropoda > Nudibranchia > Dendronotidae > Melibe > Melibe viridis. The sequence continues at coordinate 1,699 of JBCIKM010221502.1, read as the reverse complement.
TAAAGATGGCAAAAAGAGAGAAAGCCCAAAAGTTATCAAATCAAATCTTAACTACTGTCATGATTTACCCTCTGTTTCCTCTCCTTCCACAGTAGACGCTATCAAATATGAAAACATATGAACTGAAATCTAATGCATTTCAGACAAACTGGTATAAAATTATAACAAAAGCAAAACACAACTGTAATTAGAAAAGATAAAACAATATTAAGAGAGAAGACAAGAGATATTGCCATAAAAAAAAGAAAAAAAGCCTTCTACTTATATAATTATTGCTCCTCTATAATTTGTAATTTTCAAACTATAAAGGTAAAATTGGCCCACAGTTATGGAATGCTTTAACTATGTCCCTAAGACTTGCAACTAGCCTTAGGACATTATAACGACTACTGAAAACACATTTTTTCTCAAAATATTTAGAATAGACTATGTGACCTTATTTTACAGACTTGAATTAGTTGTTGTTTTATTTGATTGTGTGAGTGTGACTAGACATATGTCTGTTTTGAGTGATCTTTATTAGCTTTTTATAAATAATATTGTAAAGTGCCTTGACATTTCAACAAAGGGCACTATATAAATGTTCTTTAAATCATATTGTAGCATAAAGGTGATGACATCTCCTTCCAGTCAACTCTTGTTGTTTCCTTTTAAAAACAATTGGCAAACACGAATGTGATGAAAGAAAGGAAGTTGGCCATGCCAGATTTCAATAAAAATATCAAGACAAAAAGAGACATTTAAAATGAAGTGAGAAAAAAAAGGATGAAGGAAAAAAGAGAGGAAGAGTGAAAAGATCAACCAAAAGACATTAATAAGTGCAAGCAAAACTAAAAAAGAACAGAACGAAAAGGTGATTGTGCAGTAATTTAAACTAACCCTAGGACATAAAAGAAAGATTTTACAGACTGTAATTGAGAATAGAGCAAAATCCTACCTGTCTGAGCCCGTTCTTGATTGGCAGAGGCAGGCGTGTGTTGAGCTGAAAAAAAAAATTAATTCTGCAATAAATACGAAGGATGACGAAAAACAACAACAAATGACGGTAATGATACTCTGAGTTATATTAAAGCAGAAAAGTACTTAAACATTTTATTGCAAGTTTTCTATAACTGTGGACCCACTTTTACACACCTGGGCGATAAATAAACACAAAACCAAATTTAATCCTTACGTGTTCTAAAAGTCTTTAAAAAATCTTGTCATAATTCAAATCATTTCATTTTAAAAGATCATACAGATTTTCACAAAAAAAATTAACTACATTAATATTATCTATGAAATAAGGCTATTGAAAACGCAATTCAAGTTGACAAAAGCCAAATTTACTAAGTAGGTAATTAGAAACAAATAACTGTTTTCAATCCTACTGTTTGTTGAACTGATAGATTTTTTTTTTTTTTTCCAGAACTCTTTATCACGTCTCCAAAGAAACTGACACAACTTAATCTGGATTTCTTGTAAAATGCTTTCCATGAACATCTCAAAGAAGCTTATTAAGTGGAGGATTAGGGAATTTTGTGAGCTTCACTTCACTTTTTTTTTAGGTATTTTTTACATCCTCTAACAATGTGTGGAATATTTTTATTCCATTCTTATTGTAGGAAATTCTAATTCTATTCATTTTCATCTATCACCAGTGCCTGCTCCTCTTCTCTTCATTTGCTTTTACGCACACCATTTCGGAGCATACTCCCCA
>JBCIKM010221391.1:0-12506 GCA_039654465.1 Melibe viridis | reverse complement strand
CCCCCCCCCCCCACTCTCTCTCTCTCTCTCTCTCTCTCTCTCTCTCTCTCTCTCTCTCTCTCTCTCTCTCTCTCTCTTTCACTCTTTTATTTCCTTCTGAAACCAACCAGTCTGTCAATGACATAAGGCTGTCCAGTGCAGCAGTGACTACCGGGAATGACCAGACAGACCTTTCGGTGTTTCAATTCTGACCTCAGCATCCGTCCTGTCCTGCCTGCCTCCCGTCGGTGTACTAACTTCTCCATCACACATAGTCCAGCCTGAGCTGATTGTAAACACACACAGCTGGATAGTGGGCGGTGGCCACTCGTGGGGGATTCCCCAGAATTCAGCCAATCACCACACATCCAGCAACCTGATCGACCAATGGTAGTACGGACAGCCTGAAACTAAGGACAGCCCACTGGCAGCCTGTGGGTCTACGCATCGCCGCGGGCCGTCTACTGACCGCGCCAACTGATAGGGACATTGGATGGATTTTTTTTCTCATCGCTTCTCGTTGTATGTCAGGAAACAAATCCATAAACGACTTTTTTCCTATTCTGCTTGCGAATTTTGTGGCTTGAGAATTGTAGCGGTCAGTTAGCTTTTCCATGGGCTTGTCTATGTCTACCTCTGCTAAAAGTGATCGTCCGACCACGGTGTGAGCAGGTCTTTTATCCGAATTATACCGACATCAGGTCTACTATTCTGAAAACCTCAGTGACTTTGTGTATTAAGTAAAGGCGATTTCTGGTCGAATTGGTTGTTACTTCATACGTCGTAAAAGGATTGGTCAGGCGGATGTAACGGCCCTCCGGGTAACAAGCCTGATTACGAGGAGCGCACCAAAGTCCGACCACAGGAGGTACAGTCGTTACCTGGTCCGGCCAACCCTAACTGATTAACTAGCATTGGCCCTGTTAGCCTCCCGATGGTAACGTTACGTATCTCTGACACAATCGAACCACCACCACCAGCCAAAGTCAGCTGACGGGAGTGTCTGTCCTTGGGTCGTCGTCATCGCCGTCGTCGTTGTCATCATCATCATCATCATCATCATCATCATCATCATCATCCCATTCCAGGGTCTTTGTCGCGTGAAGCCACCTGTTCTGGGACCATCATCTCAAAGCAGGACCAGGCCAGTATGTACGACCAATGTGAGTAGCCTCCCCTTTTCCTCCCCACTCCCCCCCCCCCCAACAAAGTCTTTCATGTCCTTTCTCCCCCTCCTCCTCTTCCCTCCTCATCCTTTCTCCTCCTCCCCCTCCTCCCCCCTCCTCCTCGTCCTCGTCCTCCTTCTCGTCCTCCTCGTCCTCCTTCTCGTCCTCCTCGTTCTCGTCCTCCTCCTCCTCCTCCTGCTCCTTCTCCTTTTCTCCTCCGCCTCATCCTCCTCTTCCTCCCCCGCCTCCTGTGCATTTATTTATCCTATTAAGAAAACAGTCCGAGTTTCATTTTTTCCTCGCATAGTAAATATCAAACAACAGCAATGGCTAAGGCCGTGTCCAAATGAAAAGCAATTAAATTGTGCCCGCTGTAAAGGCACCACAGACATGACGAGTGTCCAGCCCTCTACTCTAAACTTGTAGGTTATATTAGGTATGGCTCATCGATGGCAGTAGAGTTTGCCTATTGACACCACCAAAGGTAGGAATGGTTGGCTCTGGCGATGCTAGATTATGCCAGTAAATCTGTCCACGGGGTTGCATACAGCAAGTTATAACACAATCGACCGCATGATCATTACCGTGCTACTGGGCTGGAACGTCATCAAGCACTAGCACTGGCAGCAGCAGCAACAACGACAAGCGTTGAAGCAGCGGCTGCCGACACAAGTTGGACATTAGACAATACTTCCGCACAGCGAGATGGTCAGATTCGTTTTGCCTTTTTAAGCAATCATTAATTAATAAAACAGCAATCAAAATCTCTGACAAATCACTTTGGAGACGAGACTTCATCAGTTATGGGGACGGGTTTTTTTGTTTTTTTCACTCAAAATTGTTGTTGCTGATATCCATATCCCTTCATACCATCTTAGCAGTGTCTGGACCCAGCTCCAAAGAACGTGGAAAACGCCTGGATCACAAGCAATTTAAATGAAAACAGGCAGATAATCAATCCACTGCGCCAGCCAAAATTCGATTTAAAAAAAAAAAAAAAAAATTTTATGAAGTTATTTAGGGTTGTTACAGTATACCCACTGAAAAAGGCCGTACGAATTTTTTAAATATGCAACTTCAAAGAATAGATGCTCCATATACATACACTATTACAAAAGTCTCCTCGGACCAATTAATTGTGGATTCTGATAGTCATTGTAACTTTTCTGTATGTGTATCATATTTTAGGGCCGCGGTCGTTTATATTTGTTGATTTTTGCTTGTTTGTTTGCTTGTTTTTGTTTACCAATCCAGATAAATATATTTTTTCCAAGCTATTGATCGACTCCAAGTTCATCAACTCACTTGGTCAATCTCTTGATAAATGAAAATAGTCAATATTGGTGTGTCTATCCATCCATTCCTACCTCCATCCATCAGTACTCCCCCCCCCCCACCACTCCAATCCTTCCATTCACCACTTCCACCCATCCCTCCATCCATCCATCCATCCATCCTCATCCACCTGTCCCTTCATTCATATATCCATCCCTCCCTCCATCCATCCATCCGTCCGTCCCTCCCCCCCCCCTTCCATCCACCAATCCATCCCTCCCTCAATCCATCCCTCCCTCACCCCCTCCCTCCATCCATCAATCCATCCCTCCCTCACTCACTCCCTCCCTCTCTCCCTCCATCCATTCACCAATCCATCCATCCCTCAATCCCTCCCTCCATCCATCCATACATCAATCCATCCACCCTTTCATCCATCCATCCTTATTCACCCGTTCCTTCATCCATAAAATATCCATCCATTCATACCTCCACATGCACTGCCCACTTAAACTTAACGTTCTTAACACTTCAACTCTTGGCTTTGAACCACTCCACCTTTTTTCTTTCTATTTGTTGTTGTTGTTGTAACTCCCTTTCAAATTATTCATTCATCCATTTATTCATTCTTTGGTTCATATATATATATATATATATATATATATATAAATATATTATTTATTTATTTATTTTGTTTGTTTGTGTATTTATTCATTTATTCTATTATTTTTCATTTATTTATCTATTTATTTAGTTATTTATCTATTTATATTTCACTCACTCATTCATTCATTCATTTATTCATTCATTCGTTCATTCGTTTTTATCAAAGTAAGAAAAGAAAATAGGTACATCAACATAGTGCAAGACTTGAGCACGCTATGCCAACACGTTTGGATCTTCAAGTTGATTCACCTGACAGTTTAGTGCAAAACACAGTTGGTGCAGAATGGACCAAAACTATTTTATTCATCACGCTACAATCTGTTGGAAACCATATACCAAGCGTCGTCTTCCTATTTTATTTCATTGTTTTTGTTATAACGCCCTGTGGTAAGTCGGCTGATTGGTCTTTCTCAATGCGCAGATCCCACTGAAGGCAACAGCAACTATTGTTTGGCTTGATATCGAGTAATAACCCATATGTATTGCTCATTACGCCGCGCAAGATTAGGTTCGATGAACTGATCATCTCCCAGTCTTCATTTCTTGTGATCCAGAGTTTTTCCTAGCTCCTTGGAGCTGGGTCCCAAAACCGCTGAGGCGGAATTAAGGGATATGGAAAACAAAACAAAACGGTTTTTGTTTTAGATGCATACACACAATTATTATTACACTTTTCCCCTAGAACGTCTTTGAAGTTGTTCGGAGATTATACATCTTACCTGTCAGCATCGTCATAGTTTGTGATGGTAGCCGACAACGTTGATGGTATGCCAATTTTTCGCATCGTCATAATTTATGATGTTAGCTGACAACGTTGGTACTCTGGCAATTTGCCGGATCGCCAGAGTTAGTGACGGTAGCCAAAAACATTGTATTGATGCTCTGGCAATGTGTTCTCCAAAGTCCTTATTGTCCTCTGCGCTTTTGTAGAGAAACACCCGCCGTGGTTGCTTTGTCGTCCTCTTCATGTTGTTCATTACGCCACGCAAGACGAGGCACGGTGGACTGATCATTTGCCTGTTTTCATTTCTTATAATCCAGAGGTTTTCCCTAGCTCCTTGGAGCTTAATCCCGACACTGCTAATAAGGCGGTATGAAGGGATATTGTTAAAAAAACAAAAAACAAAAAAAACAACAACACAATCTCTACGATTTCTGCATTTGCACATAGACACGGCCTATCGTCGGTACTTAACCAACCCACCGTCCAGGTTATGTCCCGTAGATTGGAGCCGAGTGGACAATGTTACCGATGCGCCGAAAAATATTCGAGCACTTTATGAACACACCTTACAATGTCAAATCTCTTTACTGGCCGCCCTTGTGAGGTCATGGGCCAAAGTGACCCCACGACAGACGCAAGATGTGCTGGAATCACGTAACCAGAGTGAAGGCACCCCCGATAAAACCTTCATCCACACCAGTGACCCCTTGCAGGGTGATTATTGGAGATCATTCATTACATGAGCTGTCGGTAACAGGTCTTACACCTTACTACACACCATGTAACAACAGAGAGAGCCGTCTCGGGCCTCGAGCACCCGTTACACATCACGGGTAGCCCACTGGTCTTGGTCGTCTCCCCTGGAGTGCGGCTGTGACGTAATACCGACACGGTGACATAAGACGTTTTGAAGAGTTCTTACGTCAGGCAGTGAGAAACGGTAGCACTCTTACCACAAAGCCACCACAGACAACCGTTAACACTATAATAACAGCAGTAACAGGTTATAGTGCTGTACCTTTACTTTATGGGAAATCCCGGATGACTTGTCAGTTTTGTGTGCCAGTCTTGCGTAATATAAGTAGGTCCTCACTCTTTGGTCCCCAACCCGTGATATAAAACGAATTGGTCTGCTAAGGCAAAGTTTAGTGGTCTTCCGGCGTCGCGGGCAGCGAGGGATACCGTCATGTTCAAAACTGTTTCAGTTTCGCACTCAAATATAAGAATATCGAGGAAATAGGACACTTGTTTATACTGTTATATTTGGACTCTTTTTTCAACTGTTACTCCCGTTTCTTTTTACGACATTGCACGCAGCAAATTAGCCCCCCAAAAGAAATTAGTGTGACGTCACGGACGAAAACAACAACAACGACGATGAAAAGAGCAATCAACAAATATTATAGAAAATAATGATCTTAATTTTATCAAAATCTTTTTATTTTCCTAATACATATTTTAATTGGCGGTTATTCTCTTAATAATATCTAGATTTAGACTCACGATTGGCCAGCTAATCTGATTTTATGTACTGTTTTGAGTCGTCCGATAAACCACAGCCGGCCACAGAAATACGAATGGAATGGAGGCAATAATCCGACATTGAAAAAAAAGACCCCAAACTGCATCTTTGTCTTTGGCGAAAACAAGTTGTCTTTTCACTGACGCGTTTTTATTTAATGTCTCGAACTAATCACCATAGTCCAAAAAATTTTATGCACCACACAGTTAGTTTTTTTCTGTGGGGAGACGCCTTTGTTTATGCTCACCTGGCCTATTATTATAAACATTTTATTTACATCAGGTACTGCTGAGTGCATGTCGTGTACAATCAAGTCACAGGAAAATAAAAAAAAAAGAACTCTTGCACATAGATAATTAAGAATAATAACAGTGTTTGCCTGTTTGTGATTTCGTTTGGATTTTAAGCCGTTATGAAAGACCACAAGGTAAATCTCTTTTCTCTCTAATAAAATCAAGCATTCATTCCCTCGTTCTCCCTCCTCTCTATCTCTCTCTCTGTCTCTGCCTCTCTCTTTCTGTCTCTCTCTGTCTATCTGTCTCTCTCTGTCTCTCTCTGTCTCTCTGTCTCTATCTCTCTCTCTCTGTCTCTGCCTCTCTCTTTCTGTCTCTCTCTGTCTATCTGTCTCTCTCTCTCTCTCTCTCTCTCTCTCTCTCTCTCTCTCTCTCTCTCTCTTTACCATAAAGAACCCTTCAACCACACATAAGTCCATCTATACATCCTTCCATCCATCCATCCTTCCATCCATCCATCCATCCATCCATCCATCCATCCATCCATCCATCCATCCATCCATTCATCCACTCACCCACCCACTCACGTCTGTCTGTAGGTGGTTGGTTGGTCTTTCAATGTCTATATTTTCGCACAGCTAATTACTATTCTATTTAACACTGAAAGGGTTTCTATCGAGGGGGTGCACGGGTTGCAGGGGGAGGACACTATAATCCATTTTGCTTTTCTTTTTTCTTCCAACCCAGTGGTCCGATCAAAATACAATTTATGACCTTCAAATGATGAGGTCTGCATCTATTTGGGGTTGAGCCTCTTCACGTCATGGCTCTTACTGTCCTAGTCCCTTTTTTAAATAGCCGTTTCAACAGAATGAAGAAGTGAAAAATGAGAGAAAAAGAAAAGGAAAGAATAAAAAAGGAATCTACGCACAAGAAGTTATTCAAGGATTGATTCCCCTAAATGAATGCCATTCAACGTTAACATTCTGGATACTTGGAATGTCTGCATAAACAGGTGTTTTCCCTGTTTCACAAGCACAAAAGAGAACATTATGAATCAATATTGCAATGAGTCTTGTCATACGAAAGGAAACAAAAATGAAAAAGAAATAAACACTACTTACATGCCTACCTATACCGTGTTGGTGAATCAACTGAAAGATTGAAAAAAAAAAACCCCAACAAATATTAATTTTTTTTTTAAAATGACAGTCCTTGAAAAAAAAAATTCTCCCCACAAAAAAGTAATTACATTTTGTGATTGTAGTACGGTTGACGGGAAAAGAAAAGACAAAGGTACAGGCGAAGGTGGGCCCACCAAACTGGCCGTCCGCCATTCAACAGGCTATTAGAATCTCTTAAATATTCGTGACATGATTACGTCATGTAGTCTCTCTTTTGTCTTTGCACATCTCTCCATGAGAATGTACTACGTGCTATCTCTCAAATAGCGCTGATTCCTAAGTTTCCAGTTTTTAGTGTTTCATGACTGTTGTACTGGATTTCTTGTTTTCAGGTTTTTGGGGAACCATAAGTTGGTGCTCTTTCACTGTCTCTCTGTTTCTCCTGCGCAGCAGATTGAACTTAATAAAGAATTCTCGCCTTTCCTCTGTATCACAAACAGGGTACGAGACAGTCACCTGGGTCGTTTGTTTTACCGCTATTGATTTTGTTTTTGGAGGCAAGAGGTGTGTGTTTAGGGAAGGGGGGAGGGGCACTAGTCTCTGGACATTGTTCGTTCCTCTCATGATTAATAACTTAGAAGTTGATGGTTTCATCCTTATGGAACGGATACATCTTTCCTCGCCTTATAGTATTTATTTCATTACCTTGAATGAAGCAATAGAAATAGAGAAATGGGTGTGGTTTTAAAATCAATATATTATTTTGCTGGTGCAAAAGCTTAAGCTAGCTGGGTGGAGGAGGTTTGGAGACTTACTGACGATGAAGGACAAAGCAAAGATGAGTAGATTTTTCGAGAAGAAGAGTTCAAGATTGTGCATAAAGAGCTAGATGATCCGTTGCAATTTAAAAGGTGGGCAGAACGAGGCAGACTACATACAAGATAGATGTGATAGTTTGAATATAAAAAGGGAATTATATGAAACTTCTTATCATGACAAATTTGAAAATATGGTGATTGGCGAGGTAGCTGATAACTTACTTCGGTTATTGAAATAAAAAAACAACAAATAAATTTGCATAAGGTCTATCAAATAAAGTAAAAAAACATCCCAAATGGAGAGTTCCTATAACTTAGTAATAGATTTCTATCGCTTATACCGCCCCTACCCCACCCCTCACCACATGTACTTGATTTCACACATAACGCTAAACAAGATTTTTCTTTAAAAACCTCTGCGAATAAACATTAAAAAGGATCATTCTTGCTCAGGCTCCACACCTGACAACAACAATATAAAAGTAAATAGGTTAAAGGTCAACAATGGAAGTTGTCAAGATATAATTAATTATCAGCACTGCTATACAAGGAATATCGATCTTAATGCAGATATTAAGAAAAGGAGCCACTATATGACATTAAGCCCACCACACATAGTCAGATATAGACTCGATTGGTTTACTTGAACAATTCGTAGAATCTCTTATACATAGTATGATGATAATACGAGAATCTCCTCCTCCATCCTGGTTTTTTTTTTTTTTTTTTTTTTTTTTTTTTTGAGCCAACGACACAGCACCGCGCACAGATTTGCCATCCTGCTTGAGCTACCTTTGACCTCAATAGTAACACGTTATCCTTCCAGGTTGTCATGTATTCATTTTTTTTTTTACCTTGGTACTATAAACCCTGATCCGTCTCATAAAAATCACAACATCAATAAATGACGTCCAAATCTATTTGGGTTTGAGACCTAAGTTCTTTGGGCATGTGTCGAGGACGCGTCCGAAGGGAGGACTCACACAGCCATAATGGGAAACGACAATAATATCCAGTGCATCAAGATCCCATCAGGACATATGACTGACGACTTGACTAATACAAAGTTTGATGCCATCACGGGTTGTGAAGCCTCTTACACGTTGTGTAGAGCCCCATTCCGAAGGGAGTGGTGTTCATGCATCCTCTGAAGGGTTTCCACATAGGGGGTGCACTTGATCCAGGGAGGGAAGGGGGTTGGGGTGGGGTGAGGCAAGGCCATCTGATAGCTTTACAGATGATCTTGGGTGAGGGCAATATAATGCATTTTGCTCCCCCACCCCTCCAACCCAGTGGTCCGATCCAAATAGGTTTATGATTGTCAATGAGGTCTTCATCTATTTCGGTTTTAGCTTCATGCTCCCGTGGGATGTGTTGAGGGCCAAGGACTCACACAGTCATTGTTGGAGACGTCCTTGAATATCCATTGCACCAAAATCCCATGAGAACAGATGACTGAAGACTTGACGACCAAAACATTTTGAGACCTTTATGGATTGCCAAGCCTCTCTTACTTGGTGTCTCGAGCCTCATTCCTAAGGGGGTGACGTTCACGCATCCAACGCGCCGGGCTACTATAATCCATGTTCTCTCTCTGGTCCGATCAAATTAAATATATCACCTTCATAATTCTATAAGGTCCTCGTCTATTTGGATTTCAATTTCAATTTCTCAAGGCATGTGTCGAGTGCTCATTCGAAGGGATAGGGACTCACATAGCCTTTGTGGGAGACGACGAACATGAATATTCAATGCACCAAAATCCCACGAGGACATTAATTGTCCGACGTCTTTAAAAACGTCCGGAAACAGACGGTTTGTGTAACTGCTTACAAGGTGCGTTGAGCCCTATTCCGATGGGAGTGGCGTTCACGCATCCTATGTAAGGGTTCCACCCAGGGGGTGCATTGGATCCAGGGGGACCACTATAATCTTTTTTTTTTTTTTTTTTTACTTCTTACCCAGTGGTCCGATCCAAATAGAATTTATGACCTTCAAATTATGGAGTCCGCACCAGTCCGGTTTTACGCTTCAAACTCTCACTGGATGTGATGTGTCGATGACGCGTCTGAAGGGAGGAGTACTCACACAGCAATTGTGGGAAACCACGAAAATATTGAGTGCAACAAGATCACATAAGGACAAATGACTGGTGACTTGACTACCAAAAAGTAATGATAACTGTATTCGTTGTGAAGCCTCCTGCAAGGTGTGTCGAGCTCCATTCCAAAGGGAGTGATGTTCAGCATCCCATGTGGGGGTTTCCACTCATGAGGGTGCAATGGATCCATCAAGTGGGGGGCGGGGGTCACTATAATTTATTTTCTTTCTTGTTTTCAAACCCACTCGTCTGTTCCAAACAGAAACTACAACAATTAAATAAGGCCCACATTTATTTGAGTTTGAGCTTCAAGTTTCCAAGGCATGTGTCCAGGACGCGTCCGAAGGGAGGAGGACGGACACAGCCTTTGTGGGAGCGTACATTAAAATATTCAGTAAACCGTGTAGCCGTATGGACAGATGACTGCCGACCTGACTACTAAAACGGGGTGTAACCTCCTCCAAGGTGCGTCGAGCCCCATTCCCTAGGGAGTGGCGTTCATGCATCCACTGAAGGGTTTACGTCCAGGGAATGCACTGGATGAAGGTAGATGGGGGAGGGGGGGGGGGGCAGTATAACCCATTTTGCTTCTTTTTCCAACCCAGTGGTCCGGTCCAAATAAAATTTATGACCTTCAAATTGTGAGATCTACATCTATTTGGGATTTAGCCTATACATATCATGTCTATTGCTGTCCTAGGGCCTATTTTGATTGCCGTTTCACCAGATTGGAAACGTGACAATAGAGTGAGAAAAAGAAAAGTCAAGAAAAAAAAAACGTAATTTAAAAAAAGTGATTTTCTGCAAAGCCCTTCAGCAGTAACAACATTCTGTATACTTGCAATGCTTGCATATACAGGTGTCTTCCAGTCTTATACGCAAAAGTAGAAATACGAGTACAATGAGAAATAACAAAGAAAGAATTTTATACAATTAATTAACAAAAAAGGCTTACCGGCATCAGTGTTGGTGATGAACAAGAATTAATTTAAAAAATTGGCAGCATGGAAAAAGAAGCTTATTTCTACTAAAAACGAATAATCGTTAAATAGTGTGATTTTAGTACGATGATTGGAAGAGGAAATCAAAGACACAGGCAAAGGTGGACCTATCAAACTGAGCCATCCGTCACTATCAGTAAAGGTATTCAACCACGGCAGCCTATTAGTATCTCTTTGACATTCGTCACATGATTTAATGTAGTCTCTCTCATGTCTTAGCACATCTTAAGCGTTCTTTTAAACTGGTCCCAGCTTACAAAATCTGTACATTCACCACATAAAGAATTCCCGTCTTTGATTGTCCGGAAGAATTTGTGAGAATTTCAGGAGCCCACCGTTGATGTAAGTAACAAACCAGGCTGGACGCTGCAATTTTCAAGGTGTTTTTGTTTTGTTTTTTGTTTTGTTTTTTGTCTTTTTCAAGCTTGGGGTCCCATTCCATACTTCGTTACTCTAAACCTGGTCTTACAAGACAGAGACATAGCAGACAAAGACAGTTTCTCTTGGAGATGTGGTGTCATGTTTCATATTCCTGGAGATAAATACACATCCATGTTCACAGCTTCTTTGAATTTACACAGAGAGTACAAAATCATGGATTATGATTTTTTGCATGCAACGTTGGATTTATCACGTCATTACAATAATTGAATTTGGAGTTAGTATTGCACTTTATGGTTTTCTCACAGCGGCAATTTCCTTTGATCTTTTCCCTGTTTTCATTTAAACGGTCGCTATATATCGGGGTATTTCCCGTTTCAATGTTTTCTGTCCCGTAAAGCTGGTTTCAATTGTCAACAACTCACCAATGTGTGATATATTGCAGGGGCGTAGCGTTGGAAAATACGGCGAGAGGTTTTCCTTTTTATCTAGAGAATGGTTTCTTGTAATTCTTATTCCCGTTTTTCTTTCGTCTGTTTTTGTTTTTTTTTCATATTGTTTCTTTTTGTTCGTTGGTGGGTTTTTTGTTTGATGTTTTACAAGTTATTTTTACAGTGTTTGATCTGATTCACCTCTTACCAATAAATGGACATTTTGCCTCCTTTATCTTATTAATACAGAGCTTGAGTAATTCACATGCATTTTTGTCGGCGTTTTGTTGTTTTTGTTGTTGTTTTCTTTCTTTTCCTTTGTTTTGTTTTCTGTGTTTTATTTATTTTCAAAAACCTTAACCACAAAACAAATTATATGTAAAGAGATAGATTGCAAACTTTGCCCTCTGAGTCCCTGTCATTATACCTACTTTGTGTTGAAAGTAGATCAATAAATGACCATATTGCGGGCGTGAGCCTTTGGCCCATAAAAAAGTTTAGCCCTGAAAATGGCTGTTTGGAATTTTGACAAGGAAATTTGTTTCTCTGTGGTTTATTATCTCAACTTATTTGAGAGTCAGCTGTGTCCATTGGGTTGATGATGACATTTGGTCGAAGAAAATAATGTCCATCATTCTGCCCGTATTCTTTTTTTCGGACGTAACACATGATCCTCACATTTGGAGGAGGAAAAAAAGCTGCATCCACTGTTTTCATCGCCAGTCAGATGTTCAATGTATGACAGTCTGAAAGTTGTGTAGTACATTGCAACTTTTCCTTTTATTTTGACCCAAATTAGTTCAGTTGCGTTGGGGTTTGACTTGTAAAGTGAAAGCCTTAAATTATATGAATGTCCGAAATGATGGATGGTCTTGTCAATGGCGAATAAGTTTTGTTTTCTGGATTTCTTTACGAGACAGAGGAGCTCTGATTTGGGCTGAATGCTTTCTTTTGTAAGCCAAGCCTTTATGTCTTCCTTTGAACAAGATGATGTTGAAATTATGTCGCGGGCCCCAGGCCTTTTACACCCAGTTGTCTCATAACTGGGCTGTAAAGCCAAAGGGGCAACATAAAAACTTCATTGG
>JBCIKM010221283.1:0-12508 GCA_039654465.1 Melibe viridis | reverse complement strand
ACACACACACACACACACACACACACACACACACACACACACACACACACACACACACACACACACACACAACACAGACACACGACGAAAAGCAATATAAAATAAAATAGCAACTACAACAACAACAACAAAGAAACAAAAAGCGGTCTTTTTATGCACTTATCTATTTTAAATGACTGAGTGTTAAAATCTGTATATTATGGTTATGATTGTCGAATGGGGATTGGAAAGAAAAATATTTAAAAAAAACTTTTCTCTACATATATAACTTTATACTTGTAATGCTTTTTTTTAATTAGACCACATCCAAAGCATTTACATCCTACACATCATTTTAATAGGACACAGTCGAGATAAGATAAAATGAATTTAAATAGTACTCGGCTACCCCAAGAACAGCCCACAAAGCGTGCCTTTATGATCTCTATGGTACTATCTGCCAAAACCTTTATTAACTGAAGTAATTGTTGTAGTAGATTGAGCAAATATTTATTATCCAGTTTTCCAAGGCACCTTTACAAGCTATTGAGAGCTCATTATTATTATTGAGTTGAGGTGTAAATGTACAATAGGCCAAGGCAGAATTACCCACCAGGCTTTCACACCTACAAGATTTCGTCCAGCTTCAGGACGCCCGCGTCCATAGTCAATTACTAATTCCTCCAATAGATAAGAATGATGAAAACGTTAACATAAAATCTGGCCCAATCATTTCCCACCAATACAAACAATAAATGGTTAATTGCAGGTAGCTTTTGAGGTTAATGCCCACTATCAGTCAAACCATCAACCAAATCACGTCTACAATGGTGTAACATTGTTTTAACCTCCTTCAGCTCCTAACTACTCCACTCCTTCCGACGAACAAAAGCTGAAGCCTGAAAGAACCCCTCTCTCCCGCCACACCTCTCACCTATCTAGCTCCCCTGTCTCCCTTAGCCATCCCAGACTCCTCAACGTTGGCTGCAGACTCTCGGCGCTAATTTAAAATTAATTTTAAAAAGTCAAGATGTCTTACTGGAACCTAGACAAGAAAAGATGAAGTTTAGGTGGGCGGGGGGGGGGGGGGGTAGCCTTCCTAGTAGCTATTAATAGCTGGATTCTTAGGAAATATTACTTCGACAACACAGGTCAACTTGCGAGGTTAGATGTAAGCAATAGTAATACTACCGACTAAATTTACAATATTTATGGACCGACTGACACACAAACACATAAACACACAAACACACACACAGAACACACACACACACACACACACACACAAACAAACACACACACACACACACAAACACACACACACACACACCAACACAAACCTCGGAAGTGGGTTAGAGATGAGCAAGCACTATCATTTTAGGGGATTCTAGCCTTACATTAGACGCATATGACTCAACATTAGAACGGTTCACAACGACAGAGGCATCACGAAGGACAAAAACCATTAGGCACATCATAATACACCTTAGAAACGCCTATGGACAGTTATCTCAGTTTGGCACGGAATACACCTTTACCAGCCACAATGGAAAGCATCGCGGTCAGATAGGTTTTTACACAGCGCGAACATTACACACGCAGCCGTTCACCACCCAGATACATCCAACTACACAGCCCGCAAAGCAGTACCATCGACTATCATACTCTTATTGATAGGCGACGCCATACCTTTCGATTCTCAGACACCGTAATCAAATGGTTCAAATCCTATCTTTCACATCGGTCTCAAAGTGCAGCGATAAATGGAGTGGAATTGATTAATCGTGTTTTGCGCCACGGTGCTCCACAGGGTTCTGTCTTGGGTCCCATTATGCTCACTTTGTATGCTAAGCCACTGAACATCATCGTACAGAACCATAACTTGGATTACAACTTCTATGGAGATGATTGTAAGCTTGATAAGTCTGTCTACCAAACTAATGCAGATGTGCTAGTGTCATTGGAACAAATCACAAATGAATGAGGATAAAATTGAAATAACCCTGCATGATGAAAAAAATCTCTGCAATCTTGATATCGACCAAATTCACATTGAAGGTAACCCCATTCTGTACAATAATAAAGCTTAAAACGTAGGTGTTTATTTTAAATCTAAACTTTCAATATAGCATCATGTAATTTTTCTTTGTAGAAACTCCTGTCTTAAACTTAAGAGAACCAGCCAGCTCTCTCCCTACTTAAGTAAAACATCTGTCCAAACATTAATTTCAGCTTTCCTTTTCTCTAGACCTGACAATTGTAATTCTGTTTTGTATTGCATACCAGATAAGATTTCAAACAAACTTCGACGTGTGCAAAATCAAGCTTCCAGAATTGTTATGAAGTCTAAAAAGAACGACTCCATTGAATCTATGTTTATTGACTTGCACTGGCTTCCAATCAAATTTAGAACCCTTTATACGACTGCCACGTTATGTTTTGCTTTTTCCAATGTCACAACTGCTCCTTATATCGCTGATTTAATCAGCCAATACGTACCTTTGCGCGAATCGAGATTAAGTGATGTGATCAACTGCTTCTTAAGGTACACAAAAAGGAATCCAAAACTTTTGGAGGCATATCCTTCACTTATGCTGCTCCCCCCCCCCCCCCCACACACACACATTTGGAATTCCGTACCCATGTCCTTGAGATGTGCTAAATCTGAAGCATGTTTGAAGAAGCAGTCGAAAACTTGTCTCATGAGACGCTATTTGTCGCAAGCCTGATTACTTGCTACACTGCCCTCCTCCTTCCTCCCAAAAGTATCTTATATCTCTGGAACTGTATTACTAATAGAATGCTGACGTTGTGTCATTTGAGTAGAACATTGTATTTTTTCTTTTCTATCGAAAGGATGATTGGATCTATGGATGGTTTGATTGAATTATCGATGGATGAATGGATGGATGGAGATCATCTTGGGTAGATGATTAAGAGATAGATGGATAGATAGATAGATAGATTGATAGATAGATAGAGAGAGAGAGAGATAGGGTTAGAGAGAAAGAGAGAGAGAGAAAGAGAGAGAGGGAGAGAGAGAGAGAGAGAGAGAGAGAGAGAGAGAGAGAGAGAGAGGGTGAGTTTGTGAGAGCTAGAGAGTGAGAGAGAGATAGATAGATAGATAGATAGAGAGAAAAAAAAGAGAGAGAGAGAGAGAGAGAGAGAGAGAGAGAGAGAGAGAGAAAGAGAGAGAGAGAGAGTGAGAGTGAGAGGAAGAGAGCGAGAGAAAGAGAGATCGGTGAACTGTTGGTCTGTTTCTGCTTGTCAGTAATTGTGAAAATAGTAATTGTAGGAATACAGGGTCGAAAGGAGGATAAGACAAACGCATAGAGAAAGGTATATGAATAAAGAATATAAAGAAAATAAATTGTCTAAAGCAATAGACCTCCACGATCAGGTCTCGAACCACTGATCTCTGGATTGCCTTCAAGTGTGCTAACCATTACACTACCGAGGCTATCAAATCATAGGTACACATGGTACACAGGTGGGCACCGCCCACACAATGAAACGGTCAAATTCGTATGACACTACTCCGACTCACATGACCTGTCGACCCTTGAGCTCCTGGGACACTCTATACCTTTTTCGCTGACGCTGGCTTCGGCCGGCGACGGACCTCTGAGACTGTATCTGCCACAGAATAGATAACACAGTGTTATTTATTCTGTGGTATCTGCCTCGAATGTCTCATACCCCTTGAGGCTCATCTGGGAGCTCCCATTACTCCTTGGGGCGAACTTAGGAATCATGCCGTGGCGGACCAACCGATGCTTAGAGGCTCCTCCATCTCCCGAGGCGACGGGTAAGGGGGGGGGGGGTCCAGACGAGGAGTAGCGAGAGGGCTAGACTCGTCGCCCTTCCTTGGCCCCCGCTCTAAAATCATGAATGACTCACACCAGCTGCGGAAAGTGTCGGAGTCGGGTTCCGTGTGAACCGACTCGATGCCTCCTACGATTCGGGTAACCGGACATTCGTTTATCATATGGGCCACTGTTTGCCTGGCTCGGCCGCAATGTGCGCAACTAGGAGAGTTCGTCTTCTTCCAGTTATGCAGCACCGAGGCTGTCCTAGCCGTGTGCGTGCAGATACGGTTTGCAGTGACCCACATGTTACGCGGTAGGGTGCGGAAACCCGGTGGTTTCCAGCCTAGCTTTTCCGGGTCTACCAGCTCCCCGCCCCGATGGAGGTTCTCCGTCCATTCATATTTCCACGCAGCTACCAGGTCGTAATTTGGGCGGTCGGACTTGCTAAACGGACGTCTGGCCCTCAGGCGTAGGGAGGCGGGAGCCGCGCGCCAGGCACTCTAAAACGGTAGTGACGGCAAGGAGAACATAGCTGCTCCGGTAATATTGGTGTGAAACACAGAAGTAATGGCGGGGAGCAGACACCTTGAATCAAATACTGCTGACAAGCAAATAAGATGAATTCATTAGGGCATTAAGTTTATGATGCCTAAGGATGTGCAATGTTTTATGAATTGGAACCATACTCGTATTTTATTATGACATTTTTGCGCCTAGAGCTAAGCATAAATGAGCTGTATAAATATATTCCCTTATTATTATCATTATTATTATTATTATTATTATTATTATTATTATTATTATTATTATTATTATTATTATCCGTAGTGTGGATGGAACGTTCGAACAGAGTAGCCCGGATATCAAGAAAAACCACATGAGAGGTTGGTGTTTCCTTGCTGAACTCGATGGTCGGGTGAAAAGAATTAAGGGACGAAATGAAGGACTCAAGATCCGAGTTCTTCGTGGATGTGACCCCGACACAGTCATCATTGTTGCTCCTGAAAAACTCAGGGGCAGGACCCTCATAGGACATGCCAAACCGCAATTCGAGGTGACCCACGTACAGGGGGCGTAGGACGGTCCCATTTTGGTGCCCATTGCCACCCCCGAGATCTGATGGTAAAACTGGCCATTAAACTAGAATGAGTGAGCACCAGTTCAGTCGGACGGACCACAGCATCAGTGCTGATACCGGAACAGGGTGTTTCTCCATGAAGTAACGGATAGCCTTGACACCGTCCTCGTGAGGGATAGAGGTATAGAGAGACTTGACGTCAAGGGTGAAGATAAGTCTCTCACCGGGTTCCGGAAAGTTAATGTCACCGAAAAGGTTCAAGGCGTGATAAGTGTCTTTGGTGTAGGTGGCAAAGCAGACACTATTGGCTGGAACAGTGTGTTCAGGAACTAGGTATCGCATCGCTACCGATCAATTCAGACACGACGGACTTGACCCTTTCATTAATGGAACCGCAGAATAGAAGCGAGAGTCGGTCAGCTGCCTGTGGCCTTAAGCACGATACAGTTCTGCGTCCCAGACACCACAGCACCCTCTATGTCCGCTGATTTAATCACAATATACGATCTTGATCTAAGTGAACGTAGAGCCAACCACTCTTTAGGTGAGAGGTTCGAGCTCTTGACCGGTCCAGGTGTTGCCTCATTAATATTGTACCATGTGCGTTTGATGTAGTGGTCGAGAGCGAGAGACTGACCAGGCTTAGGGGTCCATGACTTCCTTTTTGAGAAATGATCAAACAAATCGGTGGCTGAGGGGGCTATGCCGCTCGTCGACCCATCGGCGCTGGTTTCCGACTCCTGGCGTAGTCCAAGTCCTTTTCTATATATTATATTATATTATATTATATTATATTATATTATATTATATTATATTATATTATATTATATTATATTATATTATATTGTATGATATTATATTACATTATATTATATTATATTATATTATAGATATTTGTTTTTGTATTCTCCCTATTGAGAAAGGGTATCACCCGAAACGTCAAGTTTACTTGTTCTTTGGTCCTTACGGAAGCTCACATACTCCTACTACGGTCTCTTATTCTCTATGACGACCCAGCTTCCAGCAGCTTCGTGTTTTTAACGAGCATGGTGTTAAATGCTCTGTCAATTAAATCATAACAAAAAGTAGATTCACCGCATCTTATATGATACGTACCATTCTCTTACAATTTACCATCTAATTTTTATACCTTTCCATCCTTACGTTACAAGTTTGGTGCACCATTCTTCAATTTAACTTGCGGCTCTGATAATGCAAACAAAATGTTAGCTATTAGACTATCGACTTAACCTGGTAGATATTAGACTATCAAATTAGCATGCTAGAGTTTTACATAGACTATGTTCTTCATTTATTTATTTATTTTTTATCTCGAGAGAGTTTTAGAAAATAACCAAGAATTGCTGGACATGACCAATGTTATGGAGCAGTCATTACCCAGAGTTTCTTTAAAGCAGAAAAAGTATAGCTGATCGTGTTTATTTACACTGAGGCACAGATGTCAACTACATTATTCACCCCCAACCTACTTGGACTCCTCCAAATTTTTTTGCCCGTACTTATTTACCAGCTTTACTCAACTTGTACTTGGCACTTAGTCTTATAAAAATCATTTGTGTTATTGTTTTTAGTACCTATAAAAATAAAATTTGTCTACATTTCCTGATGAGTTCTCAGTTTTCTTTTCAGTTGACGAGATCTATCACAGCCTGAAAGCAACTTTCTTGGCAGAATGGAAAGGACGGCGGCCAAATCTTCCTGTGTCTGCCATTACCAGTCTGGTGTGACTACAACTCTACTTTCTGCGAGAGGAAGGAAACAGGCTATGGAAAGATGTAAACGATCCTCCTTTTCTTTAAGTAATATTTATTTTTCAAGTGCATGTTGTTAGTTGTCATTGATTTTATTCTTCTCGATACTTTCAATCAGTTCACATCGTAGTAAGGATGGGATATTTATCACGTGGGTCTACCCTTAGAAAACAATTGTCAATATTGGCCATATTGAGTGAGGTTACTTTGTCAGTCATTATTTTTGGGGTTTATTATTTTGGGATGACAAATCAATTTTCTCTCAAACGTTTGGGGTTATTTTCCCGCCCATTGTCTTTTCCCACCTTTTCGTTGTAATGATATTAAATCTCAAGGTGATTAAAAAAAAAATAGCATCTCGGTCATAAATTAATTACACTACCTTGCTACATTAGTTTATTTGCATTTTTGTTGTTTTCAACCATTTCAACCAGGTGGGCGGCAGGCTGGCTGGCAAAGATCTGTCATGACTGCAAGGACCACGTGTTTGAACAAGGTCGTCACTTGCCTTGAGTCAGCATTCAATAAAGCGAATAAGACAGATGCTATAGAACTTCCTTTTTCATTGGTATATCAAGGACATGGTATATTGTATCAATTTTCATGGATACAATCCAGGTTTACCTGACATTTAACATTTCTAACCATCACACAATCATGCTTTTTTAATGTAATCTTATCTAATGGGGTCTTTTCATGGCTTCAGATTGAAATAAACTGTATTAAAGCATCTAGTATTCATATTTTTCATTATAGAGCTTGAAATAAGCTTTAAATTGTATAGAACATCTTTTTAGGCTTATTTGCTGATTTTTTATGACTTTTTAAGTTTGTCAATTTTTGCTTTTTTGTCTCCCTTTTCAATTTTGCTCAAATTTGACGAAAGCCCATATTCAGATCATTAAACGGATACTTTATGTATCTCTTGGACCTTTGAAAAAAATTGAGTGCATTTAACTTTTTTATGACTTTGCACTTTGAAAGTTTCCTAATCCTGTGGTGATCATTTAAAAAGTTATGGTATCTCAAAGTTAGGGGTCTGGCCCATTGCAAAAACATAGGTAAATTTCAAAAGTTTGAACGGCCATAACTTGTGAACCAATGGGAGTAGAACCCTAGAATTGGTTTCAAAGTTCTTAGAATGAAAAGGACTATCCGATGGATTCTGACTTTTAAAGTTATCATCAAAATAAAAAAAATGGTTTGGAGTAGCTAATGGGAGAAAACCAGTGAAAGGGACTGAAAAAGCTCTGCTCATGATAAATTTGCAATGTCAGCAAGATGATAGAGCAACCTAAAGCAGGGTTCTTCACATCACTATGTAGCTAGAAATTATGAGTATATGCATAAGAAGCCTTGGATCTCATTCACGGTTGTTCTGAATTGATGTTATGCCTTTTGATTTTTGGCTTACTTACTTTAATTAAGAATATTGTCGATTAACTTATCATTAAAAAGAATCTCAAAATACCTGGCAGGAATGAGTTGTTCTAACATGAAATTTAGGCTAGCACCAATAGATCTGGATCCTCATTCATGCATTATATCAGATGCTTGTCATTTTCCCTTTGGCTTTTCCTGTTAGCTTGTCTTTGAAGATGCTCTCTGTTTGTTTCTTGGAGCCAATAGGGACTCGGATAGTTCATTAGGGATAATTAATGCCTTTTTAGATAGCTTCGCTTGCATCATATTCATCACAGTGTGTCCCTCTCCACTTTGTGGAGAGATGAAATGTCTGCCTTTATGAAGTAGTCATCCTGCAGATCGATTTGCGGGATCACCTCATTGTATTGTCAATCATAAGAAAAGGTAGCTGCAGGTGTTTCATATTGGTAACTTATTAAAAGAAATCAATACCCATTCAATACATGGAGAAAATGGTGGAAGTTTGAATAAGAGAAGTCCACACACACACAAAAAATTTTGTTTATTTGGAATATGCAACTCTTATTTGTAAACGCGTCATCTGATGAGTTACAAATTTGAGAGGTTATAGCATCTACATGGACCATTTCACACTCTTTGTCTTATTGTGAACACCAAAACGATATCACATACAGTGCTACAAATAGGCCCACATCCTAGCACACTATTTGGTGGAATCTGACCGGTGTAAGTTATTCCCAGTGTCCTTAAAAAAAGGATGTTTTTAGTAAAATTCTTATTGGGGACACTTGATCCCTGCGTACTTTAAAAAGGACACTTGAATTTTTGTTAAATTATAAAGCATGATTCAATTCTTTGGGAAAATTGCTAAAATCATTCAAAGTATTAATTTTGTAAAATATCTAATGAGGCAGAAATGTATTTTAGTTGAGAATATTATTAAATCAAGCTTACCTTTCAGGATTGTGTGCGTTTTCTTCGTTTTGGCCACTCCATTCTTGTAATAATGAAAACAGGAATAACAAAACACGTGACTCAAAGTCAACATTGATTTAAATCACAAAACAAATAGTTCTTCCAGAGACCGCAACTAAAATTTTGTTGATAGACTAAATTGTGTGACCTTGATGACACACAATATGAAGAGTCCTTTTTAAAGGACCCTAGGAACAAGTGGGCTAAAAATAATTTAAAAGCCAATTTAACGATATTTAACTCTTGACATTTTGCACAACAGCAGTACATAGGATTTCAGTGTCTTGTTGAACACAACAGATTTCAACCAAGATTTTATTTTAATTGATTATTCTCCCTTGGTGACCATATTGTTTTCATTTCAAATCATGCGCTTGTTATTACTATTTGTTTACATTACTGGATTTTATATTAGATTGGTGACAACCACAGACACTGTGATATTTGTTAGTTTATTGGAGGTTTTAGGGACCCACATCACACAAGGGTCATAGAGGAGCCCAGACGACAGTAAGATAAAAGAATTAGTTAAAGAGAGAACAGATCAAACTACGAACAGAAGAGAGATGATTTACAAAAGAAAATAAATATCATCTCACAAAATACATATCGACACCACAAAGAGATGTATTGTTTGTTTGTTTATTGGAGGTTTTAGCGCCCCACGACACATGGGGGTCATAGAAGAGCCCAGAGGAAAGTAATATGAACAAATTAGTTCACAGAGGTAACAGATCAACCCACAAACACCAGAGAGATGATTTACACTAAAAAATAAGTATCGTCTCTTAAAACACATATCGACACCACCGAGAGATGATTTACAATGAGAATGAATATCATCCCTCCTTACAAAAATGAGCAATGGCCATCACATATAACGGTGTTATGGTACAGGAAGACCCAAGATCTTTAGACCCCCTTGAGTACAAAACCAACGTTTAATTTGTGACCCTACAATCATGTACCAAAAGGCAAGAAATAAGGGATGAGCATTGAGTTGCAATCGAGACAACAAAAATAGAACATCACAGAAAAAGGGGAAAAAGTAAGACGACAGCTTCAGTGTAAAGGAAAAGAAACAGACGTAGAAGATCCCGACCGGGACTCTCACCATCCACATGACGCCGTTGGAGGGCTATCACCTCCTGGTGGCATGCGGGCTTGTATGCTGGTTTATTGGAGGTTTTAGGGCCACACAACACACGAGGGTCATAGAGGAGTCCATAGGAAATTAAGATGAGAAAGATGATTTATACTAAAACATAAATATCGTCCCTCAAAAACCATATCGACACCACAGAGAGATGATTTACAATGACAAAAATATCATCCATTCTTACAAAAATAAGCATTGGCCATCACATGTAACAGCGTTATAGTACAGGAAGACCCATGATCTTTAAACCTCCCTTTTGTGGACAAAAGTACTCAGTACGTTTAACTTGTGACCCTGCTGTCGTGTACCAAAAGGCATGAAATAAATGATAAACATCGAGGTGCAAACAAGACAACAAAAACAGGACATCACAGAAAAGGGGAAAAAGTAAGACGACAACTTCAGTGTAAAAGAAAAGAAACAGAAGTAGAAGAGCCCACCAGGGACTCCTACCAACCACCCGCCGCCGTTGGAGGGTTTTCACCTCCTGCCGGCGTGCAGTGGACCGATTATATTACTGGAGTCTCCACGAGGCAGACACAGTGTATTTGTCATAATTTTGTTGAAGACAGTAATTCGGACTATGCTTTATTACTGTGAGTTTTTTGCCCGCAATCAAGGGTTGCCATAACTGAGTTATTGACCTTGAAATATCATGAAGCACTTTAATCAAAACAACGTTATGAAATCATAAGTATAGATTTGTTACCTCGACGAAAAAATAGATCATTCTTTGTTTGCAAATGTGTATAGTACCTCATCTTGTTTCATAGCATGTATATTGTAAAGATAATGTATCAACTAACATTTTTAAATTGGAAATAACTCCTTATGTGAACAAATAAAAACAAACTCTTGAAACGACTGACAATTGCTATAAATCTTTTTAAAAGAAATCAAAAGTTAAAAGTCAACAAAGAATAAATGAGTTTGGTGTCACAACATCAGTGCATACTCAAGTAGAAAACTAGATTTTGATGCCAAACATCAAAAATAAGTTCCAGTTCCATCTTGTTCTATTGTGAATAGAGTCGCCGTTGGTGTACTCTTATGACTCTGGCAAGCACCCAACGTCATTACTACTAGCCACAGTAACCCCAACACTGTCGTGTACAATTTCGTTGAATTACCGATGATATCATCGGGAATACATCACCGCCATGAGTCAACATCTATTTTGTCATTTTCGGTACTTCAAATCAATGATTTTAAATTTGTCTGTGTGTTTTAGATTTACATCTCCATTACATAGAGATTGAAATGGAGCCCTTTTCTACGATTTAGCAAGGATACTTTTTTTCAGGTTCACCCTAAGGTAAATCGGCTAATTTGTCTTTCTCAATGAGCAGATACCGCATCTATCGCTTGGCTTAAGATTAGATAATACCTCGTATGTATTGCTCATTATTAGATTAGGCACGATGGACCGATCATCTGCCTGTCTTTATTTCTTGTAACCCAGAGTTTTTCCCCAGCCCTTTAGAGTTGGGTCCCGACTGCTAACGCGGTATAAAGAGAAAAGGATAACAAAATAAACGATTTTTTCAAGGAGGCAATTAATTGAAAAAGGTCTATCCTATCTCACTGCGTCAAAAAGTTATTGTTACATGGGATAAATCAGGTTTTGTGCAGTTCTGTTGGACGATATATAGAAAAATATTACTCTCTTTATCCCAAGCATACAAGCAAAGATAGATTTGCAACTCTACAAGAAGGGTGTGATCAATTGTTTTGTTTGTTCCAAGCTCTTGAAGGCAGTTCATGACACATGTTTGGCCTTTTATTTGATATAGGAACTGTACCAATCCAAATAAAGTTGAGCATGCATGCAGAAAGACATTGTACCCTTCAAATGAAGGAAAAACAGGCATTTCACAATTGTATGCAAAGATAAACATTATTATGAATTACTTTGCCTCAAGAGACTCGCGTTTCCCCTAACTGGTGATGGTTAAAGAGATTCAAAATGAAACTATGGGGGTTCTTTCAGATTGTTTATTTTCATATTGGAGTTTGTGGAGTCTCACGACACACATGGGTCATTGAGGAGCCCAGGGGAACGTAAGATTATAGAACTAGTTAAAGGAGGGAACAGATCAAACCACAAACAAGGGATGGTTTTACACTAAAACATATATATCATCCTTCATATTATATCATCATCATCATCAGCATCAGCATCACCATCATTATCATCATAAGCAACCTCATTATCAGCAGCATTTTCATAATGTACCACCACCAATACTACTACTACTACTACTACTATTTTACTACTACTACTACTGCTATTACTACTACTACTACTACTACTACTACTACTACTACTACTACTACTACTACTACTACT
>JBCIKM010221173.1:0-12509 GCA_039654465.1 Melibe viridis | reverse complement strand
TCTCTCTCTCTCTCTCTCTCTCTCTCTCTCTCTCTCTCTCTCTCTCTCTCTCTCTCTCTCTCTCCCCCCCTCCCTCTACCTCTCCCGGACCTCCTGTCCCCCTCCCCTCTCATCATGCTCTGTATTTAATGCCATCGTATCAGAGCCATGTGCCTCTGTCATAATAGAGCCTCTCTCTCCGTATCCGTACTTTGTGAATGTTCCTCTGGGCATGGATTCCATCTGTGGCATGTTTTGGTCTCGCCTTGTCTGCCCTTCTGTTGTGAATGCACTACTCTATCTATGCCTGGTGTCAGTAGCTGTCCGTCCCTTGTTGAATGTTGGCGCATAGAAACGTTGCTCGTGACAAACAATCGCCGCCTGGCAACCAACATCTTCTGTTCTGTTCACAGCGCAGCAAACCTTTCACCATCTCACACAAGCTGACACCTCCCTCCCCCCCATTTTTTTTTCTTTGCATTAATGTTAAAATATGAATGAGGATTATGGATTGTGCCCCTGGGAAAAGTGACTTCTTAATGAGTATTCTGAATGAAGCTTTGCAGAGTCTCCTGGGAAAAGAAGTCTCCTGAAGCTCCAACATTTCCTCCTTAGTTCTCCAGTTTCTCACACAAACTTCTTCGATTGTGGTTTAAACTGAGCCGATGCAGCTAAGCAGCCTTGGACTTTTCATTCTTTGGAGTTACTTATGTTTGTTTGGAAGTTCATTTTCATATTAGGATGACAGCAATAAATAATGCTAACTTTTTGTTCATGAAAACAACAAAACAACCCCCAAAACCAAGAAAATGTGCTGGACTCTCAAAGAAATTTATTATAGCAAGTTGCCATGGCACCTGCATTGGAATTAACTTTTTTTTTCCCAATGAAACTGAATGAGAAACGTGCCACTCCATGTGGAAGAATCGATGCAGTGTCTTTTTTGCTGTGACAGACTTTGATTACCAGGCAAGTTCTGGACTTGATTTGCCTGGACTCCCAATGCGATAGTACTCTTTTGAAGGCCTCAGCAATCTCAGTAAAGCGCTCTTGTAAAGAACACTCTAAGAATTTAAAGATTGAAAGAACACATTTGGCGGCCCTGATCTAATTCCCTATAGGTTGTGAGGACGAAAAAACTTGGATGCTAAAAAGAATTAGTGATATAAAGAACTGATTTGAATTGCTGTGCTGAATTTATCATTTTGAAGATTGAAGTTATGCCCTGTTGTAAATTGGCTCATTGGTCTTTATCAATGAGCAGATCCCACCAAGGCAACAGCAATTATTGTTTGGCTAAAGATTGAGTAATACCCCTTGTATTGCTCATTATGCCACGGTGGATCGATCTTCTGCCTGTCTTCATTTCTTGTGATTCAGAGTTCTTCCTGGCTCCTTAGAGCTGGGTCCCGACACTGCTTAGGCGGTATGAAGGGATATGGATAACAAAACAAAACAAGATTGAAGTTCCTTAATTTTTTGTTTTCCTTTTACAAAAAGGCTACTTTGTTTTTTATTGCACTCTTACTATTTCCTGTGATAGATTGTATTTTGAAATGATTTCTCTTCTTCAGCCAACCATTGTTCCTGTGGTACCTCCAGAAGTAGGTCCTCACATTTTCCATCCCAGTTGTTCTTTCTTTCTTTCTCTTCCTCTAGTGGTTTAAAAAACAACACATCCCACCTTTTAATCACCCATCACCTGTATATAATATTATGATGATATACATACATGCACCATCATTATGTCACCTTATACTTTACAAATGTATTATTGTTTTCTTCTGGTGCATTACGTGTATGTCGTCATTCCACCCTACCCCTGCACATTATGTGTGTTTTTGGGGGAAGAGTATGTTGACATTTGGAAGGTGTTCAGTGCATCAAAGACATTTTTCATTTATCTGGATACATAATCTGTGTGATTGCTGCGTGCCATTTATCATTTTCATCCCACCCTCACCACCCCTCCCCAAAACACCCAAACTTCCCATTCAATGCCATTTCAAACCCCCCTTACCTCATACAAGTTATTCAGGATGAATGTGAAAGGACAGTGTATATGAGTGAAGCTGTTTTAACCTTTGACCCTGACCTTATAAACTTAAGTTTGCCCTCTGACTTTTGCCATTTTTTGGAAAACTAAACATTATGGAAAGGTAGGAGTGTGACAGGGAAAGCATCACAACATGGCTTGCAAGCCTAGTCATCCAGGCTTATGGGATTTAAGGAATTAAAGGGTCATCACTTTATATCAGGACAAACTGATAGTTTGTATCGTGAGAGTCAATTAGAGATGGCTTGCACTCAATTCTGACTACCAGGATAGTGGGAATGTCGCATATATTGTGGGAGCAAGCTTAAAGGTTACAAGTATTATGTGGTGCTCTGAAAGGAAAAGTACGCCGAATAACTGACACAACCAACTCACACGAAACATCTTCATTTTTGTGCTTTTTTTTTTCTCTCTCTCTCTCTCTTTTGATTGAGCAGAGTATTTGTCTCAAATTAAAAATCAAAGAATTCCTTTATTGGTGTTTAAGAGTGCGTGTTTTGAAAAAAAGGTTAATTTGGGGTCCCCACAATTCAAATATTTGTCATGTATATTTCTTTCACTCCCCATGCCTTCTCTCTCTCAGTCATTTTCTTGTTTTGATGTTGGAATGTCATACATAGGGTGTCTGCAGTTCATGTGAAGTTTTAGTGATTGTTTTTTTTTTATTTTTGTTTTAGTTTTGTTCTTCCCATATGACTAGTGAACGTCTGAGCTACAGCCACTGTTGATTGTGGAAGACGCTGTAAGCAACCTTTTGTCATTCATTACAGTTCAAACTCATTGACTCCCTTGCCATCCATGGACGGCATTTATAGACGAGTCTACTCAGGACAGATTTTTGTAATCGGTTGACATGCCCACCTATTATTCAAAGACCCTCGTACATTTTTACTGTCATTTATTCCTCCCTTGAGAGCCAGTTTTACCCAAGCTGACCGATAGACTTGTAGGTGTGGCTGATGAAAATTGACCCCTGTCAATTATAACCAGCTTTCATCTGAAATAATTGACTGCCAAATTAACATGTTAAGATTGTTGGAAACTCCAGAGGTTGGTTACATTTGTTTCCAATTGTGTGAAAAAATAAAGCTTCTGAAAAGCGCACTGACTAAGATTATGGTTAAACAGACTGATAAATGTGAAGCACAGATTTTGCAACCCTGTGTCTGTATAGGTTGGCTAAACGTGAAAGCAATAACGGTGACTGATGCAAAGAACAAAAATATTAAGAACTTATATAAAGAACTAATTGGGGTTGGCGTAAGCTGCTCTTCAAAGACTGAACTGGCTGTTCAGGGGAAGAACACTTGGAGATTGTTCTGTTATTCTCGCTAGTTCCTGAATGCCTGAATGTTGTGTGGTGTCTGTGTATTATGTATATAAACGTATTATATATTATGTATAAGAATGCAATAGTGTTCTCACCACGCCTGTAACTGTGTATGCCTCCTCATCCTCCTCCTCCTCCTCCTCCTCCTCCTCCTCCTCCTCCTCCTCCTCCTCCTCCTCCACCTCCTCCTTACCTACCTCTCCTCCTCTTCCCTCCATCCCTCATCCCTCCCTCCTCTTACCCTCCCGTGTTTGCTCCATGAAGCGATTATCCGACCTGGATGTTGAAGCGTCCGACTCCCAAAACGCCAGCGCCAGCGAATCTTCCCCACGAACCAACTCCCCACTCTGGTTCAGGCAGAGAGAGTTTGTGCGGGACAACATCCGGAGCACCTCATACCGGGAGAAGAAAAATGCCAAGGAGTCGAAGCGGCACCGCAGGAATAGTGTAGGGGATGACAAGGCGCTGGTCAGTGAGAGACACATCACACCCAACGTTGGTGGCCATTTCTTCATAGCTTTTTCTCCCCGCCACCGCCACTTCTATTCTGCTTTTCTCTCAAAGTTAAAATTTATTCTCCTTTTTTATTTATTTATCTATTTCCAAATTAATATCAATTTTTTTTCTTTGTCGTAGATCATTTTTGGGATTCTATTAAACTGTTTTCCTACATCTTCCTAACAAAAAACTAACAGCACTGTTGTATGTGTGTCTCAACTATCAAAATGTGTGTGTGTGTGTGTGTGTGTGTGTGTGTGTGTGTGTGTGTTATTCGTGTATGAGGGACTGCTTATCTTGACTACCTGTGTACCAGCTTTTTTTTTCCTCTTTTAAATGAACAATTAGGACGATGCAACAATTGTGTCTTGAAAAGTCTTGAATTTGCTTTGGATCAACCCACCAACATGGTGTCCAGGCAATCAAGAAGGAGGGGGTTTGTAATATGAACCTGTAAACAGGCCTTATGCTCTGACAGCGGTTTTAGCCTCCTTCTCTCTAGGTTCCATGCCTATCCCGTCCCAGATGTTAGAGTATTAATTTCAGAAAGGCGACTGGGAATAGTCTGCAAATCTTTCCAAAATGGCATGGGAAAAAGCTTTTAGGGCTTGCCTTGAAAGATTCATTCATTCCCTTTCATTTTCAAGATTTAAGACATCTTTAGTAATACCAGTTCAGGCTATTGAAACAAAGATTGTAACATGCTTAGAATGTGTGGGACTAGGATTTGTAATCAGTGGTGGTGCTTTTGTGGTCACTTTAAATGCATGAAGTGCTGGTAATGGCAAACTTCCTGTCACTGTCAAAGATTCTATCCATACTGGAGATGAAGAGTGGAGACCAGGAGCAAGGAATTTTCTTGGAATTTGTAACTTTTATGACAATGTAATGATACACTTTTATGCTGTGTAGAAAATTATTCCTTCTTTGGAGGAGGGCTCTAGGCGCTAAAGTAAGATTACATTGAAAATGCTGTGACACTTAACACACGTGCACACACAAACACGTAAGTGAACTCACACACACACATACATACATCTATGTAAATATTAACACAAACTCAATCTCAACACACATACATATATTGAGTGCATGAAAAAAAAAAAAGAAGCAGAAAACCAGATCACTCAAAAACTGAGTTATAATTAACATAGTTTAACAAAACTCAGGAAAGAAGTGTAAACTTGTATGAATGTTGGATGTTTTTTTCCCCATGAGATCGTTTCCTTTATCCAACTTATAGTTTTATGTTTTGTGTCAAATTTGATATCCTGTGCCAATTTGCTCGTTCCTGATTTGAGACTCCATAACAAACAAATTGCAATAGATAAAATGATAAACTGAAATTTTTATACAGTAATTAAAACTAACGCCCATTGCTCATTGGTCTTTCTCAATGAGCATATACCACCAAGGGCAACAGCAACTATTGTTTGGCCTAAGATGGAGTAATACACTTTACATATTGCTCATTTTGCCACACATGATTAGGCACGGTGGACGGATCCTCTGCCTGCCTTCATTTCTTGTGATCCAGAGTTTTTCGCAGCTGCTTGGAGCTGGGTTCCAACACTGTGAAGGTAGTATGAAGGGATAAGGATAACAAAACAAATTAAAACAATGAAGACAATTTGTGTATGAATTTTCATAATTATGTAATCTACAACATGGCTTCAGTAAATCTTTGGCAAAATGCCCCCTTCAGAGTCATGCTGTGGGCACTTTGGGGTACTTTTAATAAAACAATCATAATATCTAACTTGTCTATTACGACAGTGTATTGAAACGTTGACTGTGTATAATTAAGCTGTTAACTATGGCTTTTGTTGAGTTTTGTTAAACTACGCATTATAACACAGTTTTTGAGTGCTCTGGATTTTGGCCTTTTATTTTCAAGCACCCTATATATGCACACATGTCAATCAGCAACAGAACAACCATTGTGTAATAGGAAAGGTTTTCAGATGTTTAAATAGTCAAAATTATACTGCAGGGGGGTGAGTTTTATTTGGTGAAAGTAACACTGGGTAGTGGTCCAGCCATCAGGGCTCGTGCCATTCACGAGTTTGATTCCCAGCTGTGCTCTTGGTTTTGATATGACCAGGGATGTAAATGCACCCTCCATTTAAATTTTGAACTTTTATTTTAAGATGTTCTTTTTTGCTTGTTTGTGAGAATGCTTTTAGTTGTTTCATAACCACAGGCCTTGCTTTTTGTATTTCCTTGCCTTGCTGATTTTCTAACATCCCTTTCATTCATTCGTTCTTTTATTATTCCTGTTTTATTTTATTGACCATAGCTGTTTTATTTTGCTAGAAACTGCTTTTTGGGGATTTCTACTTGTTGCCTTTTATTTTGGCTGTCTGCTTCATTTTATTTAATTAATTTTTATTTTTTTTTTGGTGTGTATTTACAAATTAACTCATATTCATTCTTTGGCTCTGTTTGAATCAAAGGTGGATGGTGGAACGTAATTTTTATCATGGCTTTTCAAATATTTTGTCAAATTTTCTTCTTTTGGAATTTATTTCCTTACAATTGTCCAAGGCTTTGCCTATCACTAAGTTCTCTGATGTCACTCAGTGACAAGGGATTAAACAGTATTGTGATAATGATTTATATCAAATTTGCCTTCTTGCCCTGCGGTCTTGGTTTAATCTGAAGCCACAAACTCAGATACAGATTCAATGAAGAATAATAACAAGAACCTTTTCTTTTTTAGGAAGTTTTCAAATTGAAATTTATTGATCCAGTGCTATTTAAGTGCTTTCTATTTTATAATAAACTTTTTTTCTCAGAGTTTCTACGATGTTAAAGAGAACTGTTATTGCCTGTTGAAATCTTTTAAATGTCTTCTCGTGTTTTCATTTTATATCAGTAGTTTTGATATGAATATTTTCTCTCAAATTTGTTTCACATTTTGTTCTAATATTCTTTAGCTCTGTGGTTACTAATATGGGTTCAAGGGCTATAGCAATGCCTCACAAACTCATTAAAGACCGTTTACTATTGACTTAATTTCTTCAAGATTTACATGAGTAGTTTATATTTGGTAAACTCCATTATTTTTTTTTAAGCTGTGTTTTCCAGTCTCAAATGTTTTGATTGCAAATGGAAAATATCATTGTTACTGCAAATGAGGGTTTGTTTTGTTGTTTTTTGTTTTTTCTTTCTATCGGTCAAACGTTCTCCAGAGCTTATATTCACTGTTAATAATGTATAGGTTTTGAGTTTTTAAGAAACATGTACATTTTATCCAAAGCCAACAATAAATAAATATTTGAATTGAATTGAATTAAATAACCTACAATAAGATCATCCATAAAAGCCTCTTTATTCTTTTATAGTTAGATATCTCTTGTTTTCTCTCCCTTTTCTTTTTATGCCTCATTTTGTATTCTATATTAAGTCTATGGAAGTTTTCTAATTTTGATAAATAGCTAACAGTAGACATCAACCCATATTAATTCTGGTCAGTAATGTTGTGCCATATGTGAACAACTGGTTTAATATGTTAACCTTTAGAAACGCCATTTTAATATGACAGATTGATATTTTTAGTTTGGTAATGTTTTCTTAGAATAAAATAATCTCAATCAGCAATGATGTTTCCTCTCCCCTGCTTTTTTCACTCTCATTCTTTTATTTGAACTGAAACACTTGTGGAACTAATATATCAGTAAACAAGCCCAATTTTTCTTATTTATCCAGAAGTTTCCGAACAATTTATCTCAATCACTTTAACAGTCAGTGGTTCTTTCTGATGCCTCCCCCTCCATCCCTTAGCATCTTAATCTTAAAACAAGCAACAAACTCCTTATGCTACTTGTCAATGTAATAATTGTTATCCTGTCTTCATTTTCTTCTCCGCTCCTCCATCTGATTGTCGACTCCTGATCCTTTCATTGACCCTGACCCCTTCATCGACTCCTGATCCCCCGGCAGCCAAGGAAAGCGCTACTGGACCAGCTGAGCGTGGTGTTTGACACGGCAGATGACCTCCTACCTGACGCAGTGTTCCTGGTCAACACGTGTGACTGGCAGGGACAGATGCTTGCGCAACGGGTGCAGGAGCGTCAGTTGCGACTCATCTGCACCTGCACTGAGGCAGATGTCAAGGCCGCTATGTGCTTCCTTGTCACCAAGATACAAAAATTGTGAGTGGTTTGCTTCTCCAGGTAGCTGTCTTGAAGTAATATTGTCAAGGAGAGCAGAGACTGACATCTTCCATATCCCTTGACCCCTTCGATGACCACTAACCCCTTCATCATTGATCATTGACAATTTTGGGGTCAGGGGTCAATAAAAGTATTCAGAGGTCAAATGCGTCTAGATGTAAGAGTTAATATTTTTCTTTTATCGTCCTGTTCTTTTAAGTTGTCTGAGGCTGGAGACACGGTTCTAATCGTAGGTGTTCAAAAATAACTTGAGAGTGATGATTTTTAAGTAAGATTTTCTCATTTAAAAATGAAATTTTTCTAGCTTTCTTTATTTCACTAATCTTTTGAATCTTCTCATGAAAATCATGATAAGCGAGATAATTAAATGGATTTATAGGGCAAATTGTTTTTATTGCTTCTCTAATTTCCTTCACTCTGTGTCTGTCTGTCCCCAGTTGTAACAGTAATGCGAGGACCCCGGACCCAATCAAAGTGGGGGTAGTGGGGAACGATGCGTACATCAATTGTGTTCTCAGGCCCTATGTGGAGCATTTCTCAAACAAGTCCCCAGACTGGCAGACTTATGTCAAGTTTCTGGTCGTCCCTTTTGGTGAGTTAGTCATAACCAGGCTTGGTCAGAATGTAGATGCTTACAATAAATTGGAGCGGAGGGCCATTTGCCACACTGTTGTTACACATTGACTGTGATCAGGAAGGATTTTTGAGGAAACAGGCACACAAAAAGTAGCTGTAGGGATTATAGTGGAAAGTGCTGCTTTAGTTTTTGTCTGTTAATTTACAGTCAAATCAATGACTTGAAAGAATGCCTGTCTCGTCTCATTGGCAGGAAAAATGAGTGGATGTTTTCACATAATTATGCTGCTCTCCTTTTTCATTATGAAGCCTATCATGACAGAGGTATTTCTGTACTTAATAGTTTACCAAAAAGAAACATTCCTTATTTTTTGAAGCAAAATTGTTAGTCCGTCTGGCAACTTAACAATTTTAGAGGCTTTTAATATTTATAACTGATAAAATTAAAAAAAACCCTTCTAGTTTTCCATACTTATTCATCTTGATAATGATAATAATTGTAATAACAATAATGATGATAATTATAATAACAATAATGATGATCTTCTTCTTCAATTATATCGATTGACTCAGTGGAACTGAGTATTACTGTCGATGGGGGCATAATTAGACACACCAAGAGCAATGATAATTATAATAATAATGTTAACAATAATGATGATAGTTATGATAATAATGCTACTACTAATAATAAAATGATAATTATAATAGTAATGCTACTACTACTAATAAAATGTTACTGATAATAATGATAATAATAATGATCAAATATAAGTTTTATATAGCGCCCTGTCCCATTAAGGCCAGGCTTAGAGCGTTTTACATGTCACATAACACCATACACGAATCAACACCAATATCGATGTCGTCTACCGTGCATGTGGTCTCCTGTGTGTCTGCCTGCAGGTCCAAGCCTAGTGGGGAAATACCTGGCCAGTCTAGACACCACCTTTGCCTCCCTGTTCCAGGACACCCACTGGAAGGAGACCTTCGAAAAACCAGAGTCTTTCAAACTAGGTCAGGCACCCCGTGTATTTTCAGTCTCCCAAGCGTAATGTAATTAAAGAACAAGTTACTTTAAAAGAACAATAAAGATTTGCTACCACATTAGTTGTATTTTTTCTCATTCTCAACTCTCTTGTGTCAGACGTAATTATAAAGATTCAAAAAAATTTTTAAGAAAGGAAAGAAACCAAAACCAAAACCCCCAAAGATTTCTTCACCTCTCCTCTCCCATCAAAGAAAACGTTCAGACAGTTTTTTGATGGGTTATTTACAGGTCTGTGCAGAAACTGCACTAAAAGACCTCAAATGGGTTTGAGGAAAATAACTGATTGTTAGGGAAAAAGTTTGGCATAATGTTGATTGTATTAAAGGGAAATGTCATTCAGTGGCATACAGGGGTAATAATTCGTCATAATTCAAAGGCATTTTTACAGCTCTAACGCACCATATCTATCCCAGCTACTAGCTGTCTCAATTGTTTGCACCACCCTCACCCTCCAACCCCCCAATCATCAGATTCCCAGGACATTGTCAACCGACTGTCTAAATACCTCAATGGGGCTCACAGCACCCACCAGATGCCCATTGCTGAGGCTCTAGTCAACGCTAGAGGAAGGAGGTAGAACTGGATTCTCTCTCTCTCTCTCTCTCTTTCTCCCTTTCTCTCTCTCTCTCTCTCTTTCTCTCTCTCTCTCTCCCTTTCTCTCTCTCTCTCTCTTTCTCTCTCTCTCTCACTCTCTCTCTCTCTCCCCCCTCCTCTTTCGGTCTCTGTCTGTTTTGTCTGTCTGTTTTCTCCTCCCTACCCCCTCCCCTTCTGTCTATCCTTCTGTCTGTCTGTCCGTCGTCTGCCTGTCCTTCCGTCCTTCCGTCCGTCCGTCCTCCCAACAACATTGACCACCAACAACAATTTAGCAGATTGCCAGGTCTGTTACCCTCGAGTCGTTGGGCCCCATAGTCTCCAATAAAGAAGCAACATTGATCTTACGAAACTCTCCCGTTTATTGTGCATCGTGTGTTTCAGGGCGCCACCAGAATCTGTTTATTTCATATCTGCCTGGTCTCGGGGTGCTACGGCTAACAGCGCGGGTTGCTTATCGTTTATAAGCACAATGTAATTCTTGTTTGATGACGTCACCGCAAGTGGCAAGCAGCCAAACCACAATAAGGCAAGGCTGGCTGGTGGGATGCTGCTGTTATGAATTAAGCTTTTCTTCACAAAGCCAAAGTTCTCTGTAATAATGCTAGCATTCCATTTTGAAGGGTGGTAAAACTAGAGAAAGTGTGGGAAACTTAGCAGAACCAAAACAACAACAACAACAACAACAAGAAAATCCAGACTATGACGTCATTAATTTGTGGGAGCTCTTATATTCCAGCGCCTCCCATTGTTTTTGACCTCGCTCGCTGATTAGGGCGTTGGTTATACAAAAGAGTTTTAATTGTGATCTAAATCTGAGACGTGAAAAAGTGTGTCGGAGTGTTTGTGCGTTTGTGTGTGGGCCTGGGTGAAGCACCTGAAGCTAACAGTCACTTATGCCACCTCTTTACTGACTCGTCGAGATACACTACCGGACAAACAGGGTTACGCCAACGAAGGAGTTGCTGTAATATTTGCCGCTTCTTACGTTTACTCTCTCATTGATCTAATCTCTCTTGTTACACGGAAAGACAGCTTCGTCATTTTAGCGGGAAGAGAAAAAAAATTAACCACCTCGTTCGTTACAGTTTCATTTGTAATTGTTATTAATTAGTTATTATTATTATTATTATTATTATTATTATTATTATTATTATTATTATCCGCTGCGACTTTATTGGATAATTGACAACTAATCAATTAACGAGTGGAACAATCCTGTTGTCAAAATTGGTTGCTATTTCCGAAACCACTTAATATAATAAAACTGTCAGAGATACGCTATCAGAGGCAGCAGCTGCAGTGCATTCGTTACTTTACGCTAGGAGATTCTAATCGACCCGAACACGGTTGTAATAAGGATTTCATCATAATAGTCATCTCCAAAGTTGGTTATATAAATGCCTTTTCAACTACGATGATCACTTGAACTTCCGACTTTCATAACTTTTCATTTTTTCTCTTTCCACCTTGAACCCGCACATTTTGCTGCAGGGACACCTGGCCTCGGGTTTCCGTGTGTGTGGCCGTTTTGTGTGTGTGTGTGTGTGTGTGTGTGTGTGTGTGTGTGTGTGTGTGTGTGTGTGTGAATGTGTGTGTGCGCGCGCATCTGTCCGTATTTATGTGCGTGTGTTTATGTGCATTGTGTGTGTGTGTGTGTGTATGTATGTGTTTGTGGTCCAATAAATCTCTTTCGTAGATGCCTGGCCATTGTTGTCTATAATGATGTAATTCGTTCGCATTTCTTTGCTTGTTTCTTTATGTGTTTGTTTGTTTGTTTGTTTGTTCTGACGATTGTTTCGTTTGTACCTGCTTTAACTTGCTTCGGTTGAATAATCTTGGGAGTTAAGTGCTTTTCCTTTCTCTTTCGGTCTTTACTTTTTTTTTTACTTTCATTGTAATGTAATTTGGATATTTATATCTCTTCAGATTAGTGGATTGATCATGATATGTTGTTGTTGGTTGTGGTTGTTGTTGTTATCGTTGTTGTTGGTTGTGGTTGTTCTTGTGGGCTTTAGTTTTTGTTGTTGTCCGCTTCCCCCTCCGCAGTTTTCCTCCGCCTCTGCTCAACTTTATATCCACCACCTTCCACTCTTCCTCTATTTTCACTACTTTCTCTTCATCCTGTTTTTTTTTATTAACTGCCTCTCGTCGATGTTTTTTTATTTCTCTTCCTACTGCCTCTCTCTCTCTCTCTCTCTCTCTCTCTCTCTCTCTCTCTCTCTCTCTCTCTCTCTCTCTCTCTCTCTC
>JBCIKM010221063.1:0-12509 GCA_039654465.1 Melibe viridis | reverse complement strand
TCTCTCTCTCTCTCTCTCTCTCTCTCTCTCTCTCTCTCTCTCTCTCTCTCTCTCTCTCTCTGGCTCTCTCTCTCTCTTTCTCTCTATCTCTCTCTCTTTTTTCTCTCTCTCTCTCTCTCCCCTCTCTTTCTCTCTCTCCTTCTCTCCCTTTCTCCCCCTCTTTTTTTCTCTCTCCCTCTCTATCTCTTCTCTCTCTCTTCTCCCTTCTCTACTCTCTCTCACACCCCCTCCCCAACCCACCCCAACCCCCACCCTCTCTCCTAAAGTTGTACGAGTTGTACTAATTAACACTGTGCTTGACCTCTCACCCTGGCATGTATGAAAAGGGGGAGAAAGTGCACAGGAGGAAATGCTGGCTGTTGTTTCCCTTTAAGGCTCTGTAACAACCTTGTGTATTTTTCCCCCTCATTTCTCCAGACTGCGACTAGCAAGGCAGAGAAGGACAAGTGAGTGAATGTCAAATGGATGAGGTGTTCAGCATCTCACAATGCTGACGTATACCTCTCCACTTAGACACCTTATCTCTACGGTTCACTGAACTGTTATAAAATTTGTCTTATCATCTTAATTGTGTGCAGGAGGATTATTATTTTGTGCCGCCAGGTCTGTAGTAACAATTCGGGAAAGAGAGATGTTGATGGTTGGTCGTAGAATTTGTGGGGTGTACACAAGGAGAATTTTATTTTTTTCTTAATCTCACAACCTCAATCAATCTCTTAAGGCAAATCAAATCTCAAACACACACACACACACACAACAAAGACACATACACACACACTCTAACTCACACACCCACGTTTACACTCATAATCTGAATTATTCACATTCATAAGTTCACAAAACAAACATTGTATTCATAGTTGGCTTTTACACGGCTGTAGGCATTTATGTGTTCGTCTTTGTCAAAGTTTCATTGTATCTTAATGAACATTGCACCATTTTGTCATGGCAGGGCTGCTTCCAAGGAGCCCAAGTCACCCAAGGAAACCGAAAAAGAGCAGAAGAAGAGGTTGAAGGAAGAAGCCAAAGCAAGAGAGAAAGAGGAAAAAGAGAGGAAAAAAGAAAAAGAGAGGAAGGAAAAAGAGGAAGAGAGGAAAAAGAAAAAGGTACATACATAGACAGCGTTTGCCTTTGAAAGAGGGAAAGGAGGATAGGGTTTTGTTTTTTTATTTCCTGTGCAAGCCGTGGAATTCTGATAATGACATCAATATGCTCTGGTAAAGGAGCTGCCTGCGGGGTTGTGATTCAGAGATGAAAAATAAATTGGCATTTCAATATTTTGGATCCAGTCTGTCTTTGTATTAGTTTTTGTTTTTTGCAGTTTTCACCACCAATTCACTATTCTTTTTACAAAATTATTGAAATTGATGTTTGTGAAATAAAATAGTTCAGTGCAACAGCAGCAAAATGTTTTGATTGAGAGTGAACAGTTAAAACTTGACAAAAAATGACTAAGAAGAAAGAAAATGTAAAAAATTAATATGTCTAGTACCCCAGGTGTATTTCCCCTGAAACACGCGGAGAGTTTCCAGTCTTTTTTTGTCTCACGATGTCTGTGAGGTTGTCTGATGGGCGTAAACCTTTTTGTCTGATTCAATTGCTAAATTTACCCCAATGTTTGCCAGGACTTCATGAACTGTCAAAGGGGGAAAAAAGAGACTTGGGCATGGCAGTTTTACGACATGCTGTGTGATTCTAAAACCAGTTTTACTTTTTCTTTTTCCTGTAGATCTGATCAAAAGGGGCTTTTCTGAAAAAACATTTTAAAAAAACCTAGCCGCTTCATGAAAGTGTACTTTGTAAATGTATTAGCCCTAAATGACCCTCAGAATGCCTGCCTGAGTTTTATCTCCTCTGCAGTTTGCTACCAGGGTCAAAGGCTGAACTAAAATGTTTCTTTTGTCATTTTCAGAAAGAGGAGGAGGAACAGAAAATGAAAAAGCAATTCAAAGTAAGT
Organism: Melibe viridis; assembly: GCA_039654465.1. Classification (NCBI taxonomy): domain Eukaryota; kingdom Metazoa; phylum Mollusca; class Gastropoda; order Nudibranchia; family Dendronotidae; genus Melibe; species Melibe viridis. The sequence continues at coordinate 10,552 of JBCIKM010221063.1, read as the reverse complement.
GATTTGGAGCTATTCCCGACATCTGTCGTTAGGGTCTGACATGTAATTAAAGAATTCTTCCTACGGCTCATCGGGACTTGGTTTTTATCTTGATGGGTCTTTCACTTGCATCCACTGTGAGTCTCTGTCTCACTTAGTCAGTCATTTAACCAAAGAAGAAGAAGATGTTTGACTGCAATTTTGTTTTGTGTGTCTTTGTAAAAACTGATTCATTTGCTTGAAATTGTTCTTTCTAAATTGCCTCTTGTTGGTATTTTCAGAGGTTTTGTCTCACCAAGTCATTGGATATGACTGAAAACCAGCACTCATCATTTTTACTTTAAATGGGAGTGACAATTTTCCATTTTTTTATCTACAATTAGGAAGTACAAAATTGTTGATAATTTTTTAGATACAAATTTTTTGCAGATCAATCATATCTTTTGAAGAATGAAATCTTAACAACCAGTGTCTTTTGTCTCTGTTAGTTCAAGAATGTCTGATTTGAAGTCCTAGAACTCTGCTACTTCTTGTTTTTGGTGGTTTTTTTTACAAGCGTCTATTTCTGACTTTCTGTTTGAATGAATCAGTTGACGGGGTCTGAGAAGGAGACGGAGGGCGTGATCAAGGAAGACGCCAAAGCCAGTGGCCTCAACCTTGAGGTCAAGAGAGATCAGAAGGTCATGATTGTGCGGACAGACCAAAACCCCAAACTCAAGTGGCTGGTGAGGATTGGTGAAAAATGTAAGTCCCATTTCTCCAAATAAGCATGAGGTGAAATTACAACTGTCTGCTCATTGCTGATTGAAGGAAAGCATTTTTACTAAGGAGTTCAAATCTTTCTCCTGTTCACCATCGTCAACCTCTTTCTTTCTTGGACTTTATCCCTTGTCGGCACAGTGAGCTCGAGTCCTCGAGAAGTTGTCAACTATTATGTCAAACTAGTCCTGGTTATAAATTACTTACAGATACAAAGATGCTCAACACTAAGGCCACAATTAGCAAGATAGACTACCACAATGTTCCTTTGCTTGGTGCCCCGTACATCACTGCCGCGTATCTTAAAAAGGTATAGAACAAAGCAGCCAGGTTGGTTACTCTGTCTAAATCTAAGGAGCACATCACACCAATTGTCCCTAAATTGACTGCTTGTCAAGGAACGTGTTGATTTTAAGATAGCGTGCACTATCTAAAAATGTTCGCACAATCTTGCACCTTCACCTTCTTATGTATCAGAACTCTTGGAAATGCATGTGCCATCCAGACCTCTGCGAAGTGAAGAGCTTCTGTCTGTTCCTCCACACAGACTTTCACTTTGCAAGAGATCTTGTGCCGTTGATGGCCAAAAAATATGGAATAAAATTGATCTAGAAGTCAGAAACTCCATAAATCCTAAAACCTTCAGGAAAATGCTGAAGACAAGCCTTTCATCTAAAGTATACAAACTTCAGGAAACCTGCACTTTCATTTTCTTCATTTTTTCATTGCTGGGATTTTGTCTTAGGGGAAAACTATCTCGCGCCTTTGAGCATTTTTGGAAACAAAGACGGATACTGTATGCTCTAAAATGAATTATTACTATTACTGTTACTATAACTCTAGCAATGTGTACTGATGATATATTGATGTGGAGACCTTAATATTCTTTTATTCCGTCCTCTTGCCAGATGGTTACGTAGACAGTCTGAATATTCAGGTGGACCCAAACACCATTCGACAGGTGAGCCCTACTCAAGAATCTGTAATCCTTCTGTCTTTGTCAAACTGCTTCAAACCTCACTTTCAATGTAGTCCAGCTGAGGATGTGGGTAACTTTTACCCAGTGAGGTCGTAATCTTGGTGGACCGTGATTGGCGGCCCCTGGCCTCTCTCAGGCACCGAGTCTGTGGCAAGCTCCAGCTGTCATGATTTAATACTAAAGGAGCTGAGGTCATGGGACCAAAGTCATTTGAAAGAATTAGAATCGTGTTTCGTTACACAACAAAAGCTGTAGAATTACAAAGTCCACAGGTAAATTGTGCTCTTTCACTTTTGAAAATTTTGAAATGACATCATATGATCAGCTCTGCTTAAAGAAAGTTAGAAGTATATTAGAAGACAGAACCCACCTATTAAATAAGCAAATTGTTTTTAGCCATAGACCAGGTAGACCTTTGTCACTTCGATCCGGAAAAAATAGACATCTATCTTCTTTTTTACCAGCTGCTGTTAGATGTGAACAAAAGACACATTTTTAAACACGTCTGTGATTTTATGTTCACGAATTAGTTTTCAAATTGAGTGCATGGAAATTGATATTGGTTTTAATTCTTGTTTACATAGATGTTAATATTTTTTATATGTAAATGTGTATATTTGAAAACAAGATGATGTGCCATTTTTTTATGGACAATAAATAAACATTTATGCATTCATTCATCTTTTAAAATGCAATACGGTACAACTGTAACAGACTAGTAGATGAAAGGAGGACTGGGTAATATTTGTGTCCAGGGCATAGAATTGGGCTTAGTGTCTGATAGGATCACTTGGACTGTGCAAAGCATCTGAAACACTTAATTCTTTTCACAAGCAAAGCACCGTGTAATTGTTTGACAAGGAAAGCACTGTGTAATTGGACTCCCTATGCTTGTCTTGCTCTCGGAATGTCGCCGTGTTGCATTCCAATTGACGCAGAAGTTTGTCGGGCCGGGTCTTGTCTCCGGCCTTACCTTGTCCAACACCTGCCAGGTGATGAATGTTGCCCATCGAGTCCGGCCACTCCCAAATTCTAAGTTAGTCTTACAGATGCTGATAATAAGTAACTGATCAGTGAACTTGATTTGTGTATATTTTGCTTGTCTGCAAGTTTTGTTGTATTTGGTTTTTAAAAGTAAATGATTTCTATTCAATAAATAAAACTTGCCGGGTCAAACTGGTGGACACTGAAGCCACTGTTTCTCTTTCTCATCTCACATATGCAGGCTAAGAAGGTAACTAAAGAATATTCAACTTGCAGCTTAGTCAATTTGCTGTCAGCAAGAATTACACAATGTTGTTGTTGCATTTTGCTTTGCAAGCAGTTTTGTCTTGATTGTTCATTTTTCTTTTTTTTTTTTTTTTAAAGAAAAAAGATTAATTGGATGTTCTATGTTTGTGTTTATCAATGCCTTTTGTGGCTTGTTTGTTGTATGGGTTTGTTTGTTTTTAAGTTTAAGAAGTTTCGACTTTTTTTTGTTATTTACTAGACTTCCACATCTACATTAAAGCCCTTATCAAATTTTTTGTTCGTGGAGCATTTTGACATTGTCATTTTTCTGCTCCATCTTACATGTGTGTTCAAGCAATTTTATTGGGGCTTTTGAATTTGCTTTACTCACTGCGTTGTCTTTTAAGCTGTTTTTCTTATTTCAAGCCTCCAAGCTGTTTAGGTTGCTCTAGCATGACACATTGTCCTAACAGAAACTATATTTGCCTTTTATTTAAATGTATAGTTTTCATTTTCTTTTCACCAAAATCTCTATTGTATTTTTTTTGTCTCCTTTGCTGTGTGCCTAAGAATTTGAACCGCAAAAGAGCACGATTTTTTTTTATCTCCTGAGGACCGCGCTTTTAGGCAGTGACTACGGCATCGTTTTCCTGATGTTAGATTCATGTCAAATTCCATAGATGAAACCTTTCACATTTGTTTTTTGTGGTCGTGTGAGCTTAATGAGGTGAGGTGAACTTTACCATTTTGAAAAGAAAGATTGACATTCCAGTTTTCATTTTTTTTTTTAATAGGATTACATAAACACTAGTAGTTCAATAGTATTTTTACATTACTCAGAAAATCAGATCTCATTTTATGAAAATGGAATAAGAGAGATTGGTAGAACTTTGTCACAACTGGAAAACGAGGAAAGTCAAAAAGAGGTATAAGATTTATATAGAACGTATTCCCCACTAAAACCATGCTGTAAGCGCTTGAAAATATGATACCCTTGGCAGACAACCAACATAATATAATACACAAATGACGATTCAAGGAGTTAGACAATGCCACAAGTGCAATACCCCAAGCAAAGAAATCAGCGCTGAAGGTTGCTTCTTGTCATCAATGCTTCGTATTTGCTAGGAGATCCTTGAAAACTTATTTAGATACAAGCAGGGCATTTTTGGCCTCTATGTGTTTGTGTGTGTGTGTGTGTTGAATTTTTTGGAATTGAACCGAAATTTTATTTAACTTCAGGAATATTAAAAATAACAGAGAGCAAAAAGCATTTAATAACAGGTTTGTGGTAGGGAGGTAGGCTGCTCGCCTCTCAAGCGAAATGTCCTAGGTTTGAGTCCTGTGAACCCTGAAAATTTTTTCAGTTACTTCTGGTCAGTTATCACTCCCTATTGGAGACGAACAATAAACTAGGAGGTCCCGTGAGCACATTGTGCACATTAAAGAACCCTTGGCTGTTTGAAATCAAACAGAGTCGGCTGCAAGGCAAAAAAAATAAAAAAAGGGTCTTGATGATAGTATATGTTAATAATTTACAATTGACATACCATAACATTATTATTATTATTATTATTATTATTATTATTATTATTAAAAGGTATTTTGTAGATTTATATAGGTAAATACATTGTAAATAGGAAATGGTTGTAAAAGAGAGTTACAAGCGTTATATATTATATCGCTTGTTCCATTCCAACATTGAACTCGTGTTTTTAAATTGGACAAAGTTTATGTCATCTCTGAAATGCTGAGGCAACTCATTCCACACAACTGCGGCTGCATATTTAAATTGTTTTTTTCTATCGCTGCTTGCTCTGGGTTTTGGGACTTTGACCAAGTTTGCCTTTTTTAAATTGTAGCTGCTTTCTTTAAATTCAACCAAACCCTGGAGATGGAGATGGAAATGGAGAGAAGTTATTCAAAATTTCAACTGTTTCAAAAGCCATTGAACAAATTTATTTGACCCAGGGATGGAGATTTTCATAGTTATCATAAATGAAATGCAGTGCCCGTTCTTGAATTTTGTCTATTGTTCTAGTATTTGTAATTGAACTGAATTGCCACATCAGTGGACAGAAGTTAAGGTTGGACTAGAGCAGTGAAATATTGTCAATTTGTTTAATTTTGAAAGGCTTTTATTAATTCTTTAATACATTCAACTGCTGAGAAGCTTTGCGGCATATATTATGAATATGTACCTCAAACTTAAATTGTCCCAGAAGCTTAACACTTTCCTCACAGGTAATGGAGCAAGAATTTACATGAAAAATAGGTTTTTGGCTAAAGGTTTTCTATCCTAGCACAATGGCCTGAAATTTGCTTGGGTTTGCTTGCATGTAATTTTCTTCAAACCATTTAACCAATCCATTACTCTCTTCTTCTAAGGTTTCAATGAGAACATTGATGTTAGAGTGGTGGTTATAAGATAGAGTATTGTCGCCTGCATGATTATAAAGTTTGGCCTTTGTGAGCAAAAGGAATATAATAACTAAAGACCAAGAATAGAGCCCCGTGGAACCCCTTTTAAAATATTTTCCCAATGGCTTACATTGCTTCCTATTTTTACTTGTTGCTTTCTGTTAGATTGGCAGCTTTCAAGAAAAGGGAGGCAGACTATCAAATGCCTCGGGCATGTCTATGAGAATTGCTGCGACGTATTGGTTTTTGTCTTGAGTTTCCAATCCTCAGGAAGTCTTAGAATAACTGTTTGGCATCCATGACTTTTTCTAAAGGCACAAAGAAAATCATTAGAAATGTTATGGAAGTACTCTGACAACTGATTAGCCATGACTTTTAAAAAAATCTTTGATAGATTGGGTAAGATAGGGATTGGTCTGTAATTCTCTATGTCCAGCGGGTCATTTTTCTTGAAGAGCGGGGTTACCTGAACCAGCTTTAACTTGTGGGTGAGTGTGTTTGTTCGAATGGCAGTATGTATGATATTGCTCATATGTTCAGTTTATATTGGGCCACTGGATTTTAAAAGTTTTATAGATGTAGTATCCTCTCCAGTTGACTTCCTGACATTGCGGCATATATTATTAATATGTACGTCAAACTTTAATGGATCGTCTATCTATGTGTGTGTGTGTGTGTGTGTGAGAGAGAGATAGAGAGAGAGAGAGAGAGAGAGAGAGAGAGATAGTGTGAGTGTGTGTGTGAGAGAGAGAGAGTGTAAGTTTGTGTGTATGTGTGTATTTGTCTTGCCTGCTAAAGTGAGAATTGGGAGTCCAAACCTTTCTTGTGTGTGACGGTTTATACGTTTGTTTGTCATTTTGAGACTCCATTTACCTTCCTGTCAATTTATATTGGTTTGGCTGCAGATGTAATAGAAAAAAATAGTGATTGCTACTCATGGAGAATAAAATTTATTATTATTATTATTAATATTATTATTATTATTATTATTATTATCATTATTATTATTATTAATATTATTATTATTGTTGTTGTTGTTGTTGTTATTATTATTATTATTATTATTATTATTATTATCAAAATTTTCCATGCAAAAGAAAAAACAAATGTCCTGGAAGGTTGGAGTAAGCCCTTTATCAACACCACAACATATATGTGTAGAACACTAACCATATAGCAACAATGCTGAGAAATTGTATAAACGTATAATCAGTGAGTGATGGTAAAAATCTACACTGTGTTCCTTCTGGTACTATGGCTCAGCCCTGAGCAGTCTCTATGTGGGATTTATCATCAGGCAACAAACTTGAATTTTTTACACCCCTTGCTGTGTTCAGCTGATGCTGTGCCATTGAAGTCAAACACAAGCAAGGCTTATTGTAGCCATTGAATCCATCTGACTGTCACTCTGGATGCAGGAGATGTTTTATAAGTGAACTGCTAGATGCTGTATGACTACACATTGACTCTACTGCTACTATTACACGTGGCTGTGTTCACAAAGGTGATGCTGCGCTATTTCCTCAACTCAAACTGCAACATGGAAACATCCCTGGCCAGGCTGACTTCCAAGAGGAGAGCTTTCATTGTAAATTCTAAATCAATTTATTTGGCTGCTTTATGCAATGGTTGATAGGGTTCATATACTGGATGGTGATGGTTACGCATTATTTCTGGGTATTGGTCTTTGGTCTTGACTGGAATATTCTCATTTTTACATTCATGTTAATGAAGCTGTGGCAATATTGGATTGGATTGAGGGATTTTCATTCTATCAAGTCTTACAATCTTTTTTACTGGTTTCTATTTGGAGATGTCAATAGTTTTCATTGAAATAAGAATAAAAGTGGCAAAATTTCCATAATCCCAGTTGGAGATTCACATCAATAAAAAGTAAACTACCGTCATTCTCAGGCTATAAGCCGCAAGTTTTTGTCAGATCGTCAACCCTGCAGCTAATAGTACGAAGCGGCTTACGCTAGGATTTTTTTGTCGGTGGGTCGTCCCAAGAGTTAAAAGTTCATTTTGTCTACAATATTTGAATAGCTCATTTTTGGTCTAGTGCCTAAAACAATAGATAATTTCAATAGATTAAGAAAACTCTACCGATTTTGCCCTCTCGATAACGTGCAATAGGCTTCTAATGGTCTAAAAGTTTTTCGATTTGACAGTCGAGTGGTGCCAAAACAGCTACTGTAGACCGGTTTGGTATGTAACATGAAACGCTGTATGATTATCGTAACTAGTGTGTTTGGGAAAGAGGAAACACTGTTCGACTGCCATAAGTATACAGTCGGGTAAATTGAATTATCACCGAACAGCGCCTTAATCTAGTTGGAACTCTTTTCTGATGGAAAACAATTCATCGCTCTCGCTGTCCATTTCCGACCATAACAAACATAAAAGAGGCAAACAAAATCTGATCGACACGTAAACTTATCAGGGTTTAATTTCATTCCAAAAAACAGTACATCATAATATATCGTGCTCTGCTAAAATCCTGATTCCTTACCATAAGGGATCAGGATTCTCATCTCCAATTTGTTTGTTTACAGCAATCAGTGTCTCACGTCTCTGGAGCTCATAGTCCGATGCGGCTTATGTTAGGAAAAAAACTGTTTTTTTCTTTAAATTCTGGGGGTGCGGCTTATAGTCCGAGAATTACTGTATATTGTAAAGCCAGGAAAAGAAAATACCTTAATAACATCTTATGGTGAGAGATGGCTTTGAATGTTTTATCTATTAGTTTAAAGCTGTAAAAAAACCAAAAAAAAACCAAACCCAATGACAGACAATCACAAACTCAAACGGATGCTATTTGAAGATTCATCACACATGTACCTCGATTATACATCATACAATTAACGGCCCTGGTGGAAAACCATCCACGTATCTGTCTGTCTGTCTGTCTCGTGGGTTTTGCTGCATTGGCTGTGCAGGGTTAAATTGTGGGTGCAACCTGCATGTTCCTGCTGCAGGTCATGATGCGCCATGCAGGGGGAACAGGAAACAGGACCTTCCCACATCTGTCCGTCTGTCTGACTGTCTGTCTGTCTGTCTGTCTCTGTCTGTCTGTCTGTCTGTCTGTCTGTCTGTCTGACTATACACAAAACTACCATCATCGAAAACTGGAAGTGCTTGATTTGTAATAATCTAAAGTAGGTATCTGACTGTGCTCAATCTACCTTACATGATATAAATGACTAAATTGCTTGATAAATTATTAAAAGCAAGATATGATCTTTTAAGGGTTTTGAAAAACTTTTTTTTTTTACTTTATAGTACAAGAGATCACTCAAAACATAATTATGTGTTTTCAAAAATCAATCAAATAAACTAAAGGAAAGGATTTGTGTAGGAAGCGTTCCTGAAAGGCATGTCAGCAGCAGGTGTTCCTTTAGAAAATCCTTTGATTTGTTATGCATGTCTGTTACATTGTGGATCACAGAAGGAAATTTTGTTACTTTAATTGTAAGCGAAGAAATTATGACTGTTGGGTGTTTTTTTTGTTTTTTTTGGTTTTGGTTTTGTTTGTTTAAGTTTGGTCAGCAAGAGAATGGGTGCCATGGTTTGGTTTTTTGGTATTTATATATTTAAAAACAAAATTAAATTAATAAGATCTTTGTTGTATTCATTTATAAGTTCTTTTCATGTTCTTATCTGATCATGAGCCTGAAAGTTTCAATTAATTTTTTCCAGTGTATGTCTGTTGTGTGAAGTCGTGCATGCAAGGGTTTTAATTTGCGCAGCAGTATATTGATTTGGGTTCCTCTGTTTGGCCATGCTTCTTCTTGTATCATATCATATCCTGTCACATCATATATCATGTCATACCATATCATATCATACCATACCATACCATACCATACCATACCTTATCATATCATATCATATCATATCATATCTCATATCATATCATAACAAACCATATCATATCATATCATATCATATCATATCATATCATATCATATCATCATATCATATCATATCATACCATACCATACCTTATCATATCATATCATAGCTTATCATATCATATATCATAACATACCATACCTTATCATATCATATCATATCATATCATATCATATCATATCATATCATATCATATCATATATCATATCATATCATGTCATATCATACCATAATATACTATGATGTCATATCATATATCATATCATATAAAGTAGAACTGAAAAGGTGACATTAAAGCGGAAAATGTAACGCTCATGTCTAAAATATGCTTGGACAGAAAAAAGAGAATTGAAAATAAGAAATAAAAAGGATATTCCACCGTCTTGTCAAACATGTTCAGACTAATTAAGATACAGTGATTATTGTGCTATGGTTTGCATAGCACAGAGTAGTTGTGTTGAGATCAGCTTGTCGTATAATCACATCGCACTCGGGTTATTCATGATACTCAATCAAGGTACATGATTTGCAGAATTACATGATCATTGATCCTGTGTATTTTATGTAAAAGAGACATTGTAGCTCCTTATTAACCTAATTCTTAAATCTGTTCAGAGAACTCAAAGTTTTTGTTTGAAAAGTGAGGCCATTCCAAATGCTAACCATCCTCATTATGAAAGAACGTAGCCTGATTCAGATTGAACAGCGTTTAGTCTGATTCAGATTGAACAGCGTTTAACAGCGTCTCTTAAATTTGTCACCACAAGTAAAAGTGACTTGTGGAAAAAAGTTTTGTTGTCGCTATCATCAATAACATGTACACTCTTGTAAAGCTGGATAAGGTCTCCTCGCATACCTCTGTACTTTAAAAAGACACTAATCTATAAGTGTAGATTCTCTCTGGTAGAAAGATTAAAATGTTTGACTATTTCCCATCTTTCTTTCCTTGAAGGCTTTGAATTATTATATTTTAAAATTATTTTGTTTTCTTTTATGACAACAAAATTTGTTTTAAAATTACTGTTGTCACACATTCCTATCGTATTTTATTTAGAATATGAGTAAAACTCTCTTCTGATTGTAAAAATAATGTTGTTTTTTTTTCCTTTTTTTTGTTTCACCCACAGACCATGAAAAGCCAGTCAGAAGAGTAAGTCCCTTTGATAGGGTGGTAGTAGCTTTGAAAAAATATAACTAACATGGAAAGGCTACGATGGATTCCCTTAGAGGAACAAAGGGCTAGGGTAAAAACCACGACCTTTTACAAAG